>CP045907.1:3280656-3307438 GCA_013387185.1 Caligus rogercresseyi | reverse complement strand
TCCAATTCTTTCCGTTCCGCGGAACGCCGTTCAATTTTGGTTCCGTTCAAAAATTGGATTTCAAAAAAATTCTCATAGAATGTTCTTACTTGTCAAGCATCCTCGTATGTATCGGATATAAATTTCAAACCAGGCTTAATAGTTTCGGCTTGAAGTTAGTTACTGCATTAAAGTTCCAAAAACTTAACAAACTCGATAATATATTAAGATATAAAATAATTGAACCAGAGGCTCGGCCCGAAAAATTAACATATTTTTTTTACCCCAACCCAAAAATGTTACAAATGAAAAGTCAAATATGTAAAAATCCCAACTACATATGGTCCACCGAATTTCTCGGTCTATACTATCATAATTATTGCTTTATCTGAGAATAACTACGAAAAGTTATTTATTTACAATCTTAAGAATAACATTAGTTTATAAATTACACTATTATTTGCTTTTCGAAATTTTCATCTCCTATCTTTTGCCTTGTCCTTCACAATAAAAGTTAAGATTTGGAGAAGAGTATTCCAAACTGGCACTGCGGGAAGTATAACATTATGTCGAATGAAAATCTTTTTAATCCTTTTATAAGACTATTTGATTCCATTGCCTAAGACTCCCTCGGTTTAAGAAGCAGTCAACTCCTGCTTAGCTGAGTCAGTCTTCTTCGGCCTCTGGCAAAGAAAATGCCTTTCTTCGCTGCCGACTCTTGCGAAAGTTGGCTAGAAGGAAAATCTCGCCAGTTCTTCGGCCTCCTCTAGTAAATAATTTCTTGCTAACTCTTGCTTTGCGATGTCTAAAAAGCCTACTTTGAACTCAGGGAGATATGCTGAAGGAATTAGCATCTCCCTACGTTCAAAGTAGACTCCAAATCTTCGTTTGATCCCAAAAGAGAGTGCATCAATTACACCCTACACCTGGACGCAGCTTCCCTCTCCTTAGTTTTGAGGTCAGAACGGATAATCCGAAAGGGATAATGAACGGAAATAAAATAAAGTTCTGTTAGTAACTAAATAAAAACTATGACTGATAAAAAATGTAGAATACATACAAAAACGAGGTGGGTGATTCCTCTTGAATATTATTTGAACGGAACGCAAAAAGACAAAATTTTAGGCGTTCTGTTCATTTTTTCCGTTCCGCGAAACGCCGTTCAATTTTACGTTCCGTTCACAAACCCTGTATATATATATATATATATATATATATTTCTTTCTCGTAGTCAATGATGCCCCTCTTTCATTTTCGGTATAAAAATATGAAGTCTCACTTTCTCTTTAATTATCTTTGTCACTGTCTTTCACCTACATTGAAGGCATAACAAATACCCAATATTTAGCGCTATCATACACTGCTTGGCACTCTATATTTGTACCTTGCTAACAATATATGTTTTTTTTTTTTTACATTTTATAACCGATCCACCAGAAGAAAAAAACACTTTATATTTCCGCTACAACATGGAACGATTCGAATAATTGATACAATTCACCCATCCTTACATACTGTATAAATGTACATTTTTGAATATTTTATACAATTATGAAATGTAAAGACTTCGTATAATAATCTAATTTATGCATGAATCTATTTACAGTGACTTAAGTCACAGATAACATCTGTTATAACTTTTCCAAGCAGATATATATATATATATATATATATTTCTGCTGCCACTGTAAATGGACGTATAGATAAAACGAGTAAACTCGAGAATTCAAAGTAAATCCTTCCCTGTTTTTGCTTTATTTCAGATGTTCACGAGTCCACAGAGAACTTTCCTGCTCTTGCCCTCGCCTTCTTGAGAGGATCATGCAGGACATTCCAGACTTTGACTACATTCTCCTCACGACCGACGGACACCTTCATCGCCACGGATCAAGTTATCCCAAAAGTCCAAATGCCCTCGGAGTTTACATCTTGGGCGCTCCAAATTTGACCAGTCTTTCTCCGTTAGCCGCTACGGTCAAATCCCAGACCTGGCCTACATGGCGGACTCCTACCCACTTCGTCCCTCGGAGTCAGGGTCCATTCTTTCTAAGGAACTCGTTCGAATACTATCCGGTCTCCGTCGGGATCTGAGGTCCTTCGGCGACGTCTCAGCCTCCTTGTCCGTCTGGTTGGCTCCCTTTAACATGGAGCTCAAGGAAGACAATGACTTTGTCTATGGAAACCAAAGCAGTTGTCCTTCCTCCACCGTGGCCTATGGACCACTCAATCCTGAGGCCATGATGGAGGCTTGGAATAGCTACCTGCGTTGTGATCAGATTTGCTCCTGTCCCAGATAGCTTAAATTATATATATATATCTATCTATCTCTTCTTCTGTGTTTCTTCCCCAAACAAGACTAATCGTTTTGTATGGAAATATATATAAAATTACATACTTATCTATCAAAAATGGGTTGAAACGAGTTCATTTGATAGTTTAGAAGCAAACAACCTTTGTATTGATGTCCCAAAAAATAAGCAGCTTTTAAAATAATTAAGTACATGATTGAGGTGTATATCTGGGGGATTCCGAGGTCTGCATATCGATCTAGATTTGTAAAAATTAAGTGGTCTGCATGTTTAGCCATTTTTTATGGACACCCATAATTGCTCTACAAGGCGGCAAATTTATTTGTTTGACCTTTTTCTTTGAAAAAGCAGCCTCATTGATGGTTTCTATAAATAAAGACCCCATTAAGAGTGGGATCTCAATGAGATCATCGCCAAAAAGGTAATCCTAAAATAGAGGAATGTTGAACATTTAAGTAAGAAGTTACTTCAATTAATTGAAATACAAGTATCCTGTGGTTCAACCATATTTTTTAGTTCAATGGTATTAATGTTTCCGACAGGATCTTTTTGAATCCGTTATCCAGTATACACCTCCACTTTTAGGAGTCAAACCCTAACATTGAGGGACATGCATGCATTTCACAGAGCTATCATCGGTCTCCCTTGTTTTTCTTCTCATAGGAGAAGCCCAGGATATTAATAAATAAGTAAAAGCACAACTGTAGGTTGAGAAAAGTTTATATCAGTGAATGACAGAAGATCATTAATATTAATCGTTATTATAATTAGTATTATTATTATTGGGAGTCATTTTAGAGTGTTGTTTGAGGGAGTGTCTCGGATTGATTTAATAACTTATTTGGATGGTGCCGCCTGTTGCTGCTGTTGGGCAAGCTCGGCATGGATCTTCCCCTGCATGACCTCCATGACGGCCTCCTTGACCTTGTTCTTTTCATTTCCGATCATTTGAACCTTTTCAATTTTGTCTGTGACGTATTTGACCTTTTTATCAAAGTACTCCTTGGCAGCCCCGGTGTCCTTTTCCACGTAGTAGCCCGTGCCCACGTCCACAAGGACCTTCTCCAGGTCCGCCATGCGTCCGGGAACGTACATGGAGCCCGTTAGGGGCACGAGGATCTCCTTGTTATCAGAGTCCTTGCTCAACTTGGACACACAGTCACCAGAGTTCTGAAACCTTGGAGAAAGAACATAATGGTATTAGGAGGAAATGACCTAATAGAGAAAATAATGGGGGGGAAACCAGGGATTATAATTTAAAAAATGCTCGTGATAGAAAATGAAAATAATGATAATTGAAAAAAACGGTCAAAATTTATTGGATCGGCAATTCTTTGAATGAAATAATCACCGATCTCACTAATAACTGGATGCACAAGTGACCGAAGAAAAGATCAATGTCCGAGTAAGCAGCTGATGATACAAAGAAAAAGAAGGAACTATTACTATTAAAATCATCACTTGAGCAGTCTAATGTCTAATAAGTATTACGGAGTAATAGAAAAAAGGATGAATGACAAAAGATAGTCCCAGTGACGTCATTATAAGATATTATTTTTGTTGTAACATAGGAAGACAATATCACAGTACATTTATGTCTGTATTTTCTTTTTTATATTCATAAGATTATTTAATTGCTTTGCATGGCGAAGCAGCCATTTTATATCCCTTTGCGTATTCAAGGAACTTTTTTCTTTGTTGAAATTCCAGTTATCATTATATATACATCTAAATATTCTTCAAAGAATTGAGTAACGTATAAAATAATAGTAATTGATAGAATTTAAATTGTTTGGAGCATATTAGTGTGGATTAATGTATTAATTCCTTTCCTATCCATTCATTTTATCGTTTTTTTTTGTTCGTCATTAATTTCTTTTCTATATAGACCATTTTTTTTATACCAAAATAATATTAATGATAGAGTAAAAAGTTTCCTTGCCATCAATTGTATTGTATACTTCGTCACCCTTCGCACATGCCATCATAGATATTAAAATATCAATAACAGCATATCAAATAATTTATGAATATAGTGTTTAATGTTTTTATATCTCAAAGATTTATAATACCCACAAAACCATAAAAAATAATTTATTTCAAACTATAATACTTAATAATCTTGTAAAACATTAAATTTGTATCATGTATACAGTTTATATTTAATAAATAAAGGCCTAGTTGCTGACAACAAAAATAAACTTTTATGGTCAAGAGGTATCATTATTCAGAATATTAAATAAAAAACTATCAAAAAGTGATTCAGACTCCTGGATAAATATTCGCAGCCGTCTAATAGTTGTGTGTCTATTCATAAGAAAATGTATGCACAAAATTCTTGCATTTTAATTTAAAAAACAAAAAAAATCCTATTGATACAAGAAAAGATAGTGTTATTTTATAAATAAAACATAAATAATATAGCTATATAATATTACAGATTGAGTATTAAATTTATATATTTATTAATAAGGATGTCCTTTCCCGATATTTATCAAAAATGATTGATAATACTATTAAAAAGTGTCTATTAATTATTTTTTGCTAATGATTTAACTGTCCATGGAATATAAATATTCTACAAAGGATATATATATATATATAAATTAAAATAAAGTGTAAAAAAATCATTTCTTCAATTACATTTTACACTCAATAAAATAAAATATTGTATCAAGAATTGAAAGTTGTCAAAAAATCCAATTTAAATGTGATAATTAAAAAATTACTACCTTCTAAAAAAAAGAGTTCGAAAGTTTATATCAAAGAAACGATCCTTAAAATAAACAGAGTAAATTTATATTAAAAATAACTCATAATTTTTATTATCCTTGCAACAATTGAGGCTTCGATTTTTTAGACTCTTAGGAAGAAAGAGGATTTTTTGTCTCACTATAAGGCTAAAAAATTTATCCTTGTTTAACATCAAACCATAAATGGCAAAGAAATTAACCAAAAATTATATGAAAACCATAAAAAATTAAGGTCAATAATTATAAAACATCATAAAATCAAATAGAAATATGATTATTTCAAAGCTATCTTTTTACTTTTTCTGTCTAAAGAATATGCCGATGATTTTTAACTGTTCTTAACTTATGACTAATTCATTTTCATCACAACAAACACCATTTGGAAATATTCTTTACTGAACAAAAATTTCAAGATATAGAATTACTTTCTAAGTATTTTAACAATAAGTACAAGTCATCATATAATCAAGTTACAATATGAGGGCTTCAAAACCATTACCACCCTTATTTTCTTCCGATTTGAACAAAAAAAAAGTTTTAAAGGTTGAAAAAGGGTGTTCTTTTTTAGGTTCTATTAAACTTTATATCAAAGGAAGGATCCTTAACCCTTTACAATCACAAAAGTTGTGAGTGTCACTTACATATGAATTATTGTAATTGAAAATTGTTGTTCGAATGAAGTTTTTTATGGGTGAAGGAAGAAAAAATTAAAGTATTTAAGAAAAAGCAGATTCATTTCTGTAGATATATTTATAAAAAATAATCTTATCGAATTGGCGAGTTACTAAAAACATTTATTGCTTACTTTGTTTGAGCAAGTTTAAGATTCTGAAGTGACTCCATATAAAATTGAAGATCTTGCTCCATTTGATTGTTGAATTGCGTGAGCTGCATAAGGCTTAGCTTCGTCAGATCCACGGCCTGTACGCCGGGAGGAGGTCCACCAGAGGCAGGTGCTGGAGCTGTGACTGTAGACATCTGAAAATGAGTTCAACAAAGTGGGATTAAAAAAATATATAAAACAACAACATAGAATAAAACTCAAAAAATATGGAAGGACTATTAATGTAATAAAAAAATAAATTTAGCTAGTTTCCATGTTTAAATATATTCTTAAAGAGATCAACAATAAAAGTCCCTGCATATTTTTTTTGTATTAGTATAAAATATATAAACTTTATTTAACAATAATGATGAAATTAACAATATGTTCGCAACAAGTATTATTATTTAAGCTGAGATTTGAGTAGCATCATAGCGAGCAATGCTTCCTCCGCCCTCCTTAGGATACTTTTTCATTCTCTTATTAGCTGGTTCCTCAGAGCCCTTCTCTGGACTTCCATAGCCGCCACCCCCGGGCGTCTCCATAACAAATACATCCCCCGGCTCAACCCCAATGGAGCACTTTCCGCCCAGATAATAACCTTTTTTCCGCCTTTAAGCAAATGATTTCGACCCTTTGAGCCTCTTAGGCCCCCACATATGCCATTGGGGGCATGGACACGTCGCTCCGTGAGAACGGAGAGAGTCAGTTTCTTACGGAACGCAAGGGCCCGATGAATCCCATCTCCACCTCGATAACGTCCATCTCCCCCCGTGCCCTTAGCTAAGGAAAAACTTTGTAGGGACACGGGATATCGCTTCTCAAGTATCTCTGGATCCGTGAGCCGTGTATTTGTGATGTGAACATGTACACCCGAGGTTCCATTCCATGTAGGACCCGCGCCAGAACCTCCTGCTACCGTCTCGTAGTACCCAAAGCTCTCATCCCCGAATGTGACATTATTACAGCAGCCTTGACTATTGGCGGCTGCCTGGAAGGCTGACAGTATGACGTCCACTAACCGCTGAGACGTAAGGACATTGCCACCCACAACAGCAGCGTCTCCTGATGGACTCAGAAGAGATCCCTCCGGGATCTTGATGTTTATAGGGGCTAAAACCCCTTGATTGAGGGGAATGTCATGGCCCACAAGGCATCGAAGGGAGTAAATCACTGCGGAATACGTTACGGCCCTGGGGGTATTGATGTTCCCATAGACCTGATGCCCAGTTCCTGAGAAGTCGAAGACAGCTGAACCACTTTCAAGATCAATGTTTATCCGTAGACAAATACGGGATCCGTCATCCATAAAGTCCTCGGATTGTATCTCTACTGAGTTATGGGCGTCTGCCTGACCCAATTTGCTTCCGAGATCCTTAAGAACGTCTCTGACAGAGCGCTCCGCATTGCTTTGAATATATTTCATGTAGGCCAGGACCACTTCTAATCCATAGGAGTCAATGAGTTCCTTTACAAGGGCGATCCCCTTTTGATTGGCAGCAATTTGAGCCTTCAGGTCCGATATGTTATCACGTAGGCAGCGGCTACCCGTACATCCAGGATGCTTAGCCGGCTCTTTGAACTTTTGTATAAGCTCTGCCTCCCTAAACACCCCATTTTCCACAAGCTTAAAGCTCATAAACTGTGCTCCTTCCTCGGAGAGACTCTTGGAATGTGGGGGCATGGACCCTGGAGAGGATCCTCCGATGTCCGCATGATGCCCTCGATTGGCAGTGAAGAACACCGGAGCCTCCGATCCAGAAACGAATACGGGGGTAATGACCGTCAGATCCGGTAAATGAGACCCACCCGCCTCTGGATGATTTGCAAGAAGAACGTCTCCCTGGGTGAATTTTGAATGCGAGATCTGATACTTGACGGTGTCTTGCATGGCCCCAAGATGTACGGGGATATGCGGTGCATTGGAGACGAGTCCTCCATCGGGTCCAAAGAGGGCGCAGCTAAAGTCCAAACGCTCCTTGATGTTGGTGCTGATGGATGTACGCTGAAGGATTCGCCCCATTTGCTCCGCAATGGACATGAATCGGTGGGAGAAGATGGAGAGTTGAATGGGATCAAGTTGAATCCCCCCAAGGTGACTTAGATTTCCTCCATCAAGCCTTATGCTTAGATTCCCTTTAGTATCTATGAGCCCGATGCAATGCGGCTCGATTAGAATGGTGGAGAGATCATCAATGAGTAGACAGGGTCCCTCCAGCTCATCTCCTGGCAAAAGCTTCTTCAGGTAATATACCTTCGAGTCCACAAATCCACCCTCAAAATATATAGGACGGACTTCTTCAGGGACAAGAGAGGAGGAGGAGGAGGATCCCTTTGAGCCAGTTAGATCCATCTCCCTGTAGACATCCGTCCTCCCAATGCCCCGAACACGAATGTCATCCACTAAAATGGGGCTCTCTTGAAGAAGAAAGCCAAACTCGCTTTTATATCTTGATAGAAACAGACGACCGGCTTCCTTAATGCCTTCAACGCCAGGAATTTTGATCATGAGAGAGGACTCTGTGCCCTTATAGCGCATGTTTAAATACAGTTCTATGTCTATTTTCCCTTCCTCAAAGCCACGATGATTTAGATGCTTAACCACAGAAGACATCATGCTCTTTGTAAGGGAACTTATTTGGGAGAACTCATTAAGATCATAGGTTCGTGAACATGGGGCCTGTTCTTCATAGACGACGTCGGCTAGCGCCATTCCGTAGGCAGAGAGGATACCCGAATATTTGTGTATGTATACGCGCTTCATGCCCAGAGAGCGAGCAATGGCGCAGGCGTGTTGTCCACCTGCACCTCCGAAGCAGCTTAAGGCGTGTTTAGAGGTGTCAAAACCCTTGGCTTGAGTCAGCGAGCGAATGGGTCGGCACATGGATTCATTCGCCACGCGAATAAAACCCAATGCTGCCTCTTCTATGCTTAGATGCTTCCCTAGGCTGCTATTGATCTCTTGCGTAAGCAGCTTAAACTTTTCCTTCACGACTCCTTCATCCAAAGGCTCATTTTCCTTCGGACCAAAGATGCAGGGGAAGTATTGTGGAACCACGCGTCCCAGAATGAGATTAGCATCCGTTACTGTAAGTGGCCCTCCTTTACGATAACAGGCAGGTCCAGGATTAGCTCCCGCCGACTCCGGCCCTGATAAGAAGAGCCCACTTCGAAAACAGAGAATGGACCCTCCTCCAGCAGCCACGGTATTAATGTCCAGCTGCGGGGTTTGAATGTGGACCCCAGAGAGTGAGGAGCCATGTATGTGTTCGTAGGCACCCTCGTAGCGGCTCACATCAGTGGAGGTTCCCCCCATGTCGAAGCCCACAAGGGGCTCTCGTGGTGGTCCTGTTTGTGCGTAGCCCACGACACCCCCTGCAGGTCCTGAGAGAATGGCTTGTGAGCCCGTAAAGAACTCCATAGGGGTGAGTCCCCCATCTGAGCGCATGAATAGCACAGGGGGAGTGCGGCCCTCAAAGCGAGCCGTGAAGCTGGAGAGGTATTCCTTCAGAATAGGAGTAAGATATGCATCTAGAACGGCTGTGGAACCCCGAGGAACGACTTTGATCATGGGGCATATCACTGAAGAGAGAGAGACGTGACTAAAGCCGAACTCTCCCACTGCGATCTCTTCTATACGTTTCTCATGCTCTGGATAGGCGTAGGAATGCAAAAGGGCCACGGCTAGGGATTTGAAGCCCTCCGCCTTAAGTTTCTTGAGGCCTTGACGAAGTGAGTCAATGTCCAGGGGCATTACAAGAGAAAACTCTTCTCCAGTGGTGGGGGACTTGACCAAGGGGCAAGAATCTTCCCCATCAAGGCGTGGAATGATGCGCTCTTTGACCTCGAGGACCCTGGAATAGAGCTGCTCTGGCTTACGAACACTAAGATCAAAGAGATCCGGTCGAGTCTGATCCCCAATCTCTAGGAGATCCCGGAATCCCTCGTTTAATAGGAGAGCTGTGGGAGTGCCTTTACGCTCCAAAAGCGCATTTGTGGCTACAGTTGTCCCCATGCGGATGTCTCGGATGAGATCCGCGTTTAAGGGGATTCTCTGGGGTGTTCCCAATGCCTCCTCCATAATGCGACGGATACCCTCTGTAGGGGCGTCTGGGTAGTGCTTGGGGTCCTCAGAAAGAAGCTTGAGGACGCGAACGCCTCCTCCTCCCGGAAGAATGGCGAAGATGTCCGTAAAAGTACCTCCCCGATCAATGGCGAAGCGAAAGCCATCCTTTTGCCCGGATCCCATCCCAGTATGCTATGAAACGTGACTCAGATTATGAGCTATGACGTCAGGGAGTGACGTCCTTGGTACAAATGTGTAAATATATCCAGGCATAGAAAGTAAAGAAAAGGGGAAGATTGTCCAGTGATGTATACAAAAATAAATCCATGTTATTTAATAGCAATACGCGCCAAGTTTTACATCATTGGACATTTTAATGTTTTCTCTGTTACCATACACATTGATTAAAAAAACCAAAATAGTATTAATGCAATGCCGGGTGGTAATCTGGTGTTTGAACTCACACTTGAAGAAAAATAGCCGTCAATCTTATGTTCATGGAACAAGATTTGCAAAAAATAAATGGAACACTCCTACATATTGCTTTAGATTAACAGCCTTTGACTTCAACAACTAACTCCGGCCGAGACGTGCGTAAAGCGTCTTGAACAAATTTGCTGGAAATAAAATGGCGACTTAAAGAGCCAAAATATTCTTCGGCAGATGTCTTCAGATCTTTGACTCGTCATGTGGTGAAAAATACAGTAGAGCAAATACAAATCAGGGATCTTTTTCAGCCAAAAACTTAGTATTTTTAGCTAGGTTATTATGTGTCACCTTAGAGGTATGTCCCTGCATACATAATCACATAGTATTCATCCGACTTTAAATACCTAAAGCAGAGAGATTACTCGTCGCCTATATCAAGGCCTTTAATTCTGTAGCATATTGAAAACTATAAAATCATATTTAGTGCCGCCCATACAAGGAGACGAAACCCAAGGGCATCACGGTTTCGGTATATTTGTTGGTGCCCGTGAGAAATGGACCAAGAAAAAATGACCCAAGATTGAAGAAGAAAATAATGACTCATGGAAAAAGGGTCCAAATGCATCGATTTAGAGCGGAATACAACTAAGTATTGATCACATATTATTTCTCAAATAAATTGAGAAAATCATTGCATTTTAGCAATTATAGATACATGATTTCCTTATTATTTCTATAAGACGGGCCAAATAATAATTTGGGCCCTTTTTCCAAGGGTCATCATTTTCATTTTTTATCTTGGGTCATTCTTCCTGGGCCATTTATTCCTAGGCCGTATTTTCCTCATTTCATTTTTGTTCGTTGTTAAAGTTGATAATTATTCTTTAAATTTAACCAACAACTATTTGTCGTGGTATCTATTTCCATTTTGATTCATGTTCCATGTTTTTCCATTAGAGGAAATAAAATGTGTGACCATATGATTATCTAATAGCATTGATGTGGCCCTCTCAACACTACAGATAGATATCCTTGATTGTAAACTAACCTGAACGTCCATTCATGTTTTTTTTTTTGCTAATGCCACGTGGGACAAGCTAATGTCCTTCACATTCGACTCTATCTACTGGAGCGGATTCAAAGTTTTTATTTGACAGAGCTCAACAATTATTTAAGGAGTCTGGTTGACGGCATATTAAAAAAAATTATCCATAAACCAAACGACTTCCTTAATTCCCATCGATACTGCATTATGTTGAGTTATATATTTACTTTTTATATTGTTTAAAATTTATATTTATTATTCTAAAAATATAGTTTAAAAATGAAAAAACAATACAAAGAAATCAAATCCATTTATTAAATATTCTTAAAACAGTGTTGTTAAAAAATGAACGTAGTTTTATAATTTAATTAGCAGGCTGTACAGTTATATATGTAAAATTATATAATTGTAAGAGGTGATTTGAAAATAATGTTCGAGAACTTTAAAATTATTCAAAAATATGTATTTTAGTGCATTTCATATTCGAGAAATCAATATTCTATTCAAAATCGAACGCTATTGTAGATATAAAAAAGACTAGGTACGCTCGTATCGCCAAGACAGCTGACTTTTCGCTTGTGGAAGATTTTTATGACGTCACATCGGCCAGCGGGAAAAATAACATTTTGTGTTTCCTCCATAGAGATATAAATATTTCTATGGTTTCCTTCCTCACACGTCATCAAAAATCTATTGCTACGATATATTTTAGATACGTCACAAATAATAATAAAATAACTGACGTTTCATTATATAAGAAAACATGAAATAAACATACTTGATAATATTCTAAATACCTTCCTGCTCCCGATTGACAATATTATACATTGGTAGTTTTTAAAAGTTGAAAAATATCGGTATCGATAAAAGAAATCTACTTCCTGTAGTACCAATCTTCTTATGATAAATCGGTAGTCTCAGCTCTGATATTTAGAGATGACTTAGATGACAAATCATTAGAGGCTTATTTAGACCAATAACGTTGTAAAACGTAGTTAAAAAACCCACAATGATAAACCCTATGGACAAAATTAGGTCTTTGTTTGTCCTTTAGCTGAAATTCCTAATTTGAGTCCCAATTTTTTACGTAGATTCCAAAAATGCCCTTAAAATTTCGCCGAAAAAGGTTTGACCTTATGACCTTTTTTTGAAATTTTCACTTTTCATCTTTCTAATGGTCAGGCCCGGTATCTTCGTGGGAAAGTAAGAATAACCACAAATGTTAGTAGTATTATTTTTCTACTATATTGGTGCATTTCAAATCCGTTTTTATAATTTATAATCTTTGGTACTAATTGAAAAAATCGGCTATATATTTTAAAGTTGACCAATATTTTAGTGTCTATTTAAGCGGTGATCTATTTTTTGTTTCGAGTCTAGTGACTATAATCAATATGTAATATTTTTGGTATATGCAATGTATTTCAGAACAGTTTTATAATTTCGATATCTGGCAGAAAGTAAAGAAAAGATAAATTTAGTAGGACGAAATATTATCATATTAAGTAACTACTTTTAGGTAATCATTGAGGTTGCATTTTATATTATTGTGATTGTTACGAGAAAAAAAAAACAGGTTTGCCTTTTTATTACATATAATTATTTACAAGTGTCAAAAATAATTTTATTTTTTAGAGAGTTACTGTGATTTGGAAAATTGCATTCAATTGTTATCAAATATTTAAGGAAATGTAAATAAAAAGGCAAACCTGTTTTTTTTTCTTCGTAACAAATCACAATAATATAAATGCAACCTCAGTGATGTACCCAAAAGTAGTTACAATATGATTAATACTTCGTCATACTAAATTTATATTTTCTTTAATTTCATGCCAAATATCTAAATTATAAAAACTGTTATGAAATGCATTGACATATACCAAAAAACATTACATACTGCTATAGTTAATCTACTCGAAACAAAAAATATATCACCGCTTAAATAGAACACTAAAATATGGTCAACTTTTTCAAATATATAGCCGATTTTTTCGATTAGTACCAAAGATATATAAGTTATAAAAACGGATTTGAAATGCACAGACATAGTAGAAAAATAAATACTCCTAACATTTGTGTTATTCTTACTTTCCACGAAGATAACTGGGCCTGAACATTAGAAATGATGAAATTGTAAATTTCACAATATCCTTATCTGGACACAAAAGAAAAATTAGAAATGTTTAATAGTATTTTTTCATGTTTTCTGGACATAGGCAAATAGAAAATAACAGTTTCAACTCAAAGACAAAAAGTTTGTTACACAGTAATTATAATTAATTAGATTAATCCATTTGGATCAGTTGCTTTATCTGTTGTGTTTAGTGTCAAGAGTATCCTATGCCTAAGGATGTCTAGTTGGCATCATTAGACATAGGATATTATTTAAGGACGTGATTGGTTGAAGGAAAGTGAGGGGTAATAATAAAAGCAGTGGCATTGAAAAAGATACCGTTACTTTTAATCTGGTGGGCACCGCTCACTTTTTTGCTGTTCCGCTCACCGCTCATCCGCTCACTTGGGGCAACTGATCCGCTCCCGCTCATTAGCTCATTTTTGAGTACTGCTGTTCCGCTCACTTCATTCGTTCTTCCGCTCAGGTTGGCGGAATAGGTCCGCTCACTAATTTTTAGGTCGATCACCTATTTTTTACTATAAAGTCGCTCCAAGCTTATAAATAGCCTAAAATAGGTGTTTCTTGTAAATAATGTTTCATAAATATTAATATTATTTAGTTATTAAAACTTATTATAACTAATTATTAATATTTATAAATAATAATTATAAGAAACACCTATTTAGGCCTATTATCTAAAGTAATATCTTCAAATAAGTAATAACTACTAAATATTAATAAATAAAACAAGAATGGCTAATAATTAGTAATATAACCGTTAATGAAAAATTAAAATATTACCTAGTGAAAAACAATCTTTAAAAAAAGAAAAGAAACAGTCACAAAAAATACGACTTCTCCTCCTCCTCCTGGATTTTGAGGGAGCTGTTGAAAAAAGTAATTAAATAACTAAATTATTTAATAATTATTCAATAACACTTCAAATTAAAGTCTGCACATACATATAGACAATTAATAATAATCAATTACAATATTTATTTTTATTCTGAAGTATTTTATTTAAGTAACTTCACTAATTTAACTTAAGTAAAAAAGTATATCTTGCCTTGGTGGTCACATGTTTGCTGATTAGTAGGTGCGTCAGCTCTGACTTGGCCTTGGAGCCCATGACCTTCAGGTCCCTGGACAGCTTCTGCGGGACGGCACCGCAAAGTCCGGGCTCAGGTACTTCAAGAAGTCCCTGAACCTTTCACTGTCCGTGAGACGGCCGGGGAACATATCTTGTATGATGAATCTGAACAATGAAATATGGTACTGGTTACTGGAACTAAAAAAAGTCAAAAACTAACATCTTTAAAATTGTCACATCTTTTTAAGATTTGTATTGTTTTATTTTTACAACCATGTGCTGCTTACCTATAGATATGTTCAGGCCTTTTCTGGCTGAACTTCTCCTTGAGGGCTGTCTCTATGGAGGACTGCCTCTGCCTCTCCTGGCTGTGGGTGGACACTGAGGACCCAAGAGTCTGATTAACTGGTCCCAGAGAAGTGTCTGCCTCGCTTGGACCCACCCTCTATGGCCGCCAGTAACTCATTCACCAGGCTGGGGTGATGCTGAAAGATGAAAATAAATATTATTATTATATTAGTATTAATTATTGTGTACATAATAAATATTAAATAATTAAAATATTTAAAAGTATGTGTCATGTGACTGAATCAACAAGACAAGTAAATTATTTACATTATATTTAATATTTATTTACTTACACTCTTGTAGTGCCTCTTCAAGTTATACACAGAGTGCTGCTGCATCTGAGGACATTGCAACAGGTCCGCTGGTGCACTTGGCCTCCACCCTATCCTTGGCATCCACAGAAAATATGAAGTACCTGAAATTTTGAACTTTAACAAACTGGATACAATTTTTATTTACAAATTAGTGAACTCACAATTGATTATTTATTCTATACTATTCAATATATTTTTTAAATGTTTTATTATGCATAGATGGCTAGACGCCGTCTACTAGAATGTTAAATTTGAGAGGTTTGGCCACTTTTTGGGACTTACTTTTTCAAATGAGCGAATTCCCTCTGCACTTCCATTGTGCGCGCATCCTGAGATCCCTGGGTGTCCTGGCTCTGGCTCAAGACACAGTGTCTGCCTGGCTGGCGCCCACCTCCTCCCACATGCCAGTGGCCACAGGGCTGCTGAAGACATCCTGGGAGATGGGGTCGTCCACCTCCAGGTCCATGCTGCTCCTTTCAATAAAAATTATTATTGACAAATTAACATAACTTTTTATGTTACTTGTCACACTGCTCACGCATATTCAGATGAATTAAGAATAAGATTAATTTAATAAAAATTAAAAAATGTACTTAAATAAATGAATAGCTCAATTAAAAAAAATTAAATTCAATTTCACAACCTGTAAGCTTTCTCTCTTCTCTGAATATAAAATGAAATTCTATATGGGACCATGAACGCAACCTCTGGTTATGACGGGGTACACATTTTATATATTAAGAAAGGACTGATTGTCATTATTGTCTCTGCGTATACACAATAACTGCACGACGTGAACTGAGTGGCTACGCGTGGCAACACTGCTGCCACGTGTCTAGACAAGAATAAAAATAATTTGGCGCACCTTTTTAGTCCATGCCACGTTAAGCGGCATTACATTTAGAGAAAAAGCGAGAAAAAGTAGTCTTTTTTCTATGAGTAATCCTTTAATAACGGAAACTTTTTTTATGTGAGCGGATGAGCGGAAGTTAATTTTAGAGGGTCCGCTCACCACTTCCGCTCACTTCTCACAAAGATGATCCGCTCTTTGCATTCCGCTCAACAACTGCTCCCCTTTCAGAGCGGACGAGCGGAAGAGCGGAAAAAACGAGCGGAAGTGCCCCACCACTGCTTTTAATGATGTCATATGGGGACTCCTTTCTCGAGCGTGATGGGTTGAAGGAAAATGAGTGGGAATAATAAAACAGAAGTGGTATTATGAAATAATAAGCAGTACTTCACTCTTGGCAGATTAAGTGTGAAAGTAGAATACTAAGCGACGTGAGAAGACTACTCAGTTTTAAAAAATCTGCAATGTTTTCGGACATCACAAAAAACCCCTTTAAAAAAGGTCTTTATTAAAAAATTGTACGTCACGAAAATAAAATACGAATAATAAAATAATCCGTAGAATTGTGTAAATCAGAGCTGGGATTCAGTACCGCCGATTCGGTATTCGGTAGATTTTAGTATATATCTACCGAATATCCATCGGTATGTAGATAAGAAGGAAAGAGAAAATTTATTACGTATCGCTCTGTGACTTCTTCATACGCATTAGTATCGGACCAATTATAAAAAGGAAATTAAAGTACATAATTTGATATGATTTTTTAGAGAATATTGAAATATGTTATTTTTATATAAATTTATGGCTCTCGGATTTTGAAGGAATTGGAATGGCCAGAGCAAAACAAAGTATTTCCTTAACTGCATTTTGTTATACGTTGTCCGATATTAATGCGCTTTCCAGTTCCGGAGTTGTTTATTTATTTTGCAAAGTTCAACTTCTTCACAACAGGTAACAACGCTTCCAGTTCTAAATACCGATTTACATTCGGTAGTCGCAGCTCTGGTATAAATACATAACTTAACAATATAGTTTAAAATTATATTAGCTAATGAGACCAAAACTCCACTAAACAACTTTAAAGTTAATATAAAAACAGTAAACAAAATATGAAAACAGTGTGTATATTTGACTATCTTTTTCAAAAGGACAAGGTGACGCCTTGAGGAAGTACGTTGACGGCCATCAAGTCGATGGCATAGTTCCACAACTTTACTTCAGGTACCATCAATTCAGGCATAGTGAGCTGCGGTATATATGAGTGGTTGATCACAGTCTTGTCAACGGTTCCTTCTTCGCGAGTTCGAGTCCAGGATGCCGTAAAATAGAGTTAGTCCTTTTTTGCAATGCTAACTTTAAACTTCGTAAGAAGAACATATAAGATTTGAATTTATACATTCAATGAAAATGATAATGAAAATGAACGCAAGTACTTTCTGCTCCACATTTATTTGATATAAATTCAAAGAAAAACGCACGAATACCAACAAAGCAGTAAGGATAACTAATAGAGATGTTTTTTCTTTTCAAATTGATGGTTGAAAGAACACAAAAGTGAATGATTAAAAAAACATTTGGCATTCTGAAATAATCTTCATTTGTGGCAACTGAGAACTGAACATCAACTCATACTTAATAATGCTAAGTTAAAAAAAAATATCTTCGATCCATACCATTATAATCCTTTGACACGTAGAATAATAATTTTAATTTAAAGTTTCAAATGATGTAATTTTTTATTACTACAATAAACAGCAGAGCCTATTTAATCTATTTGGCAATAACTTTTTTGTAACCTTATATTTCTTATATTTCAATAAAATCCATTCTTAATTGTATTGACGAAAAAACAAAACAAATCATTTTGAAATTCTATAATAGTCATAATTTATATTGAAAAAATATAAAATACATGGCTAAACATTCAAGAGTGACTTTCTTGACCTCCTTTGGAGACAAATTGCTTGAAAATACATACAAAAAGTCTATTTGTGGCATATATATATATATATATAGATAGATATATTATATATATATAAATATATATATATAATATATATATATAAAATATATTAGTGATATCATTTGCAAGAACCATTTAATCATTTCGGCATACTTCAAACAGCCGGCACAACTTAATTGTGTGCACGGATTTCTATTTCTAATATCATTTGAACATCCATCTTTTTCTCATGAATTCTTAAGCATTTAAGAATGCATTTAGGTGCATCATCCAGGCCAGCTGAAGGTCAAAATCTCTTCAGCACGGAATGATTGATCCGCCCATGGGTAAGAACTTTGCTGACTCATAGAAGCTTCTGGCAAGGGACTATAAAGTAGGGCCATGAGACAGGAAAATTCCAGTGAGCGTCAATGATGTGATGGATCTACTACAAGTTCCATAAGGGAACCTCATTTTTACATCTCCTCTCGACAACTACCAGTCTTTACCTTAAGCTAAGTTATCTTCCACTGTTTACTTATTAGCTCTCATGTAAATATCCTTGAATAATATTTGCTGACTTGGAGATGGTATCTTTATTTCCTCACCTTAAAGCTGACAAAATACTTTGATGTTAAATTAGTTGAGGCTTTGACGTCTTATAAGATCATATTATAGCATGACATCTTGATACCATAATAGTACACTACATAAATTGGTTAGCATTGTGTGAGACTATACCAGATCTGTAAGAATCCATAGCTCCTAAGATAAATGCTGACAGTGAATTTGACTCATTGTTCTCAATGTCTTCCTTCACTTGAACTGGTGATCCTCTTAAAAGTGGTAGATTTGCGAGGCAAAAAGGCTGCTTTTGGGTTTGAAAATTGAAGTGAGTCCTCCTTAAACAGCTATTACTTTTCATCAAGCAGTTCAAACAATTGAATGAAATAATGCAAATTTAACTTCTTCCTACAATATAATTACATAAAGACTTCAGCTCCAATCAGAAACAACTTTCTTTTTCGTTATTTAGCAATTTAATAATCAATAGGTTTTAAAATACAATTGCTTTTTTTATAAGCATGCTCTGAGGTCACTATGGGAAGCACCTAAAACTGCAAAAATAGTGTCTCGAATTAAATAGACAGATTCTTTCCCTGGGGAATAGCTTTAATAATTAAAATTAAAGGATGAAATATGAGGAGTCCATTCGAAGGATTCGACATGACGTCATTGATGTAGACCATAGAAATATAAAACATAGAGAGCTTATTGGATTCTACAGATAAATACGTCATATTGCCCAATATAAACAAATCTTCCTCTCTTTATGCATAGAGATAAAAAGATATAGAGAGCTTATTCCCTTCATCTGTATTTTTGTGTCCAATATAAACAAAGTAATTTGTACTACGTCATCGTAAGCTGAGCAGAGAGATAGATTCTATCTCTATGATCAGCTACGATGACGTAGATCAAATTACTTTGTTTATACTGGACACACAGAATACAGCTGAACGATGTTTCTCTGCTATTGAAGGGAATCAGCTCTCTATATCTTTATATCTCTATGTCTTTATGATCAGCTTACGATGACGTAGTACAAATTACTTGTTTATATTGGGCAATGGCGACAGCTGAACGATATTTCTCTGCTATTGAAGGGAATAAGCTATCTATATCTAGCAGGAATACTAGATGTACCAGGAAAGGAAGATAAAAAACACACGCCTAATTTTCAACAACATGCGGTCATCATTTTTAGTATTGCTTAGTCATCACAGCGTGTATACGTGCTTGATCTTGCTCCAATAGACAATCATGGTGAACATGTGTTGCGCCCCTGGATGCAAGCAGGGATACAGAGCACCCCAAAAGATCCTTCGGTGACTTTTCACACGTTCCCCAAGAAGGACTCCATCCTTTCGGAGTGGATCAAAGCAATTCCTAGGATACATCTAATTAGACAACAACATCGAGTTCAAGAATATGTAGTCTCCATTTCTTTCATTCGGACTTCGTAACAGCTTCTGAGGATCCTACTCGAAATATAGGGAGAACCCTCCAAAAAGGTATGGACTTATTTTGGCTTGTTTTTTATATTTTTTATTAATTGAACTTTTGTTAATTTCTAGACGTTTGAAGGATGGTGTCATTCCCTCAAAATGGCCTAATCTCCCCACTTATCTCTCCTCAAAAAGGCAATTCCCGAGGCCAACGCTAGCAACTACCACTAGCAAGAGAAGTGTCCTCATCAATGAGACAAGAGGCTCTCCGTAAAGAACTCTCCATGAAGGAATCCGTCAAGAATGCCCAGGAACTTTATCATAAGTTGACATCAGAAACTTTGCCTTCGGGGTTCACTCTAATTCAACTTCCAAAGGTGTCACTTGTGAAGATGGTTTCAACAGAGAACGGAATGGACATTTCTTTAAGTTTGAAGTCGATGAAGATCTATCCTTCCAAATGTATCACCGTCACTCCCTTGGTAAAGAGCTTAGTTTCCCACTGTATGACGTCGATTAAAAAGATCCGTTCAATCACTGAGGCTCTTAATATAGCTGCTTATTTGGGGTCGAAGGATCAACTCCGACAAAGAAATGTTCGAAGATATTATACTCGGCTTGAAAGATACATCAGCTCGGCTGAATTAGAAGAAGTTTTTTTTGTACATTCGTACAACACTTTATTCTTGAGTTTACCAAACATCAACAAACTTATTACTACATGTACAAACATAAAATTAACACAACCAATATTAAACAAAACAAATCAAACATCATCAACAATTCTATTTGCATATTAAAAACACATTTTTCGATAGGGGGGATTTTGTACTTCTTAATTTATAAAGTAAAATCTGTATTTAATTACAATAAAATTTATTTACGTGCTATCAGGACCATTGTAAATAAACAAATTCCTTCGTGGTTAAAACATGGCCAAACTTCATATAAATTTTTTGAACAACCAAATCCCATATTTTTTAATGCGTTACACTCAAAGAGGAAGTATTGCTCGTTTCATTTTTTTCTTTGCAGAAGAAACACAACGCTTCCTCACGAGTCCTGCCATATATACTTCCAAAACACAAACTGTTGTTGCTATTCTGTACTTTAACCAGTATAAAGAATAGGAATTTTTTTGGTTCTCCAATAATCTTAAAACATCCTTTGTTTAAAACTTAAATCTAGCCTATCACACTTCTTTTAATCTGGTTTAAAAAATGGTTTGTCATCTATTTTAACTAAAAAACCGAAGCATGGCATTGCTGCTTAGGTTTATAAAATTAAAAAGGAGTCCCTTGGACCGCATTGTCTTCGTTTGAATTTGACTTCTCTTTTTACTTTCTCCCTCTCTAACATTTCACTCCCCGTAAAAAGTAGACTATTGTTAAAAATTTCACCCAAGACAGTAATTTTTCCCTAACAGAGGTATTGTCTAGGAAATTCAATCTGGGATTGTCTCTAACAGGTTCTTGCCATTCCATTACCTTCAATGCTTGCTTCGAAATCTCGAGATTGATATCTGCATTTACCTCCTAAAAGTGGCTTATTTTTCTAGACATGTTCAAAACCTTCTCAGGTCCACAGCCCTCAATGTCTTCTTTTGTGACTCCGATTTTATTCTGCAAATTTTGCAAGACAATCTTACCCCACACCCCCTTGTCAAATTAGAAGAAGTTCATTATTCAAAGCTCTCATTCATTTTTGAGCAAATCTTCTTTTCAAACCGCGAAGTGGAAGAAGATATTCTCCTGGATTCCTTTCTTCTTGTTTGATGTGGCAAAAATCAATTCCGGCCTCTATGAACAATTTCATTCCTCTAATGCAATGTCGTTTCCCTCTCCAAGATACCCGAGATCGATTGCATGCTCTGTTACTGTGGAAGCAAGACTATCATCATCTACAATCCGATACCTCCAATCACGAATCCAAGACCTTTGCACAAGAGAAAAAAACGTCACATTGATGAAGTTTACTCTGCACCACGAATTGAATTCGTCAGAGGAAAGTTTCTGGGCAACGAAAATAATCAGGCCACGAAGACCGTTCTCACATTTATGATCAAATCGGCTGGTGGAAAATACATGGACGTCGGCGCACTAGTTCCAGTAGTGAACTTACAGCTGAACTGTTATTTAATCAGTATACACGGATCATGAAAACCCCTTTGGGAAATCGACTTCATCGTCGTGGCCTTGTCTGTTGATAATCACACCGTAAATAGAAGATTTTACACCCAATTTCTATGTGAAGATCATCTACAGACATGGATTCCTCATCCCCACGACAGTTCCAAACGCGTTCACCTCCTCATCGATTCAGTCCACAATTTCAAAAATATTTACACCTGCTTCCAAAGGAAAGACGACCTCGAATGCCCCAATATCTTCCTCCCAGACTCATCCCCTCTTCGTCCAAACTTCGCTCACATTCGAGGAGTTCACAAGATTGAATCCACATTCAAAGTGAAATTAGCTCATAGCAATCGCTCAAAGTGCTTAACCCAACATCTATAGAGAAGACTAATCTTAAATTAGCGAATCTACATTCCATAAATCCACCAACGGCGCTCTGAAGTTCTAGTCAAAGGATAAGCCTGCATTCTTGGAGATGGCAGAGTTTGCTGAATTTGTGAGGAATGTTGTCAACATCAAAACGCCGCAAGTTGGATTTTCAAGAGAGATGAGTTAAGGAGGCCAATCTCTAAAGAAAATAGCATGGTTATTGGATTTCTTAAAAAAATTGCTTTTTTTTTAGGAATGGCAAAAGAGTGGTCTTCGGGGTCTTACGGATGAAACTTTTTTGGCAACGAAACACACTTCTCTTGCATTGGCGGATCTGATCGAGTATGTTTTTGGAGGATGATAATTTCGTCTACGTTCTTCCGTCTTTGTTCCAGTCCGACCCGATCGAGAAACGGTTTGGGTGGTATCGACAACTGAGCGGAGGGAACTATTTCATCAGTGTCCGACAAATTCTCGAGGCCGAGAAAAAATTGGAGTTCTTTCCTTGGTGAAATATTCAAGCATGGAATTCTCTAGAGTGAACGAACTTCTGTCTGAGGACCAAGTTTATGAGAGCATGGAGACTAAGTGGATGCCAAGTGATCTAGAAAGTATTACCACCGAAGGAGAATGCAATGCCCTCTACTTCGTTGCTGGTTTCATCGCATACTCCATCACCAAAAAATATCGTGCTCATCTTGTAAAATCATCCTTACTTTGAAAGAGACTCCTCCTCAAAGTGTTATTCGGTTCGAGGCGAAATCGGACGAGGGAAAAGTCGAGCTTGGGAGGTTCACCAAAATCATGAGCAGAGGAGGATTATCCCCCCATCGGATATGACATTTCTTACCTGTGTTCATGCCTATTCGCTCATTTTATATCAACTCACGACGACGAGAAAGTGTGTCTCTTAAGATCTTCAAATCCAAGGGCCACTTTTACCGGAACATTCGTTGAAAAAATGTTTGACAGCACGGAGGTGGTCATCAAGACCATGCTCAACAGCCAATGTGAAAAAGGGCATAATTGGCTGGTCTCTTAAAAAATAAGTCAAATAATTTTCAATGTCTGCAGTAAAAATTTGGTTGCTCAATCAAACGACGAGATTCATGATCAAAGTCGCAAAAGAGCAGCCAACAAATTGAATCTTAAGGAAAGAAAGATTGCTAAGCTCCTTTCAAAAGCTTAATTATTTTATTGAACTCTTTTTTGGTGTCCTTTTTATATGTATGTACTAATGTATTAATAAACTATTATTCATATTGGTTCCCGACTCATTTATTTCATTTACATATAAATTTAAACCTTCATCAAAGCATTAAAACAGTTCAATTATTTTAATATTTAACATATATACGTTCTATAAGGGAAGAATAAATGCCCGCATCATGTGCGCGTAAAATTATTTCTTCCTTTCCATGTGTCTAGTATTCTATGATATCTAGGTATGTTAAAACGAAGGTGTTGCCACCTGGTTTTTTCTCCCAAAGTAAAAAAAATTGAACTTCCGGTTGGCTGTTGAAGATTTCTCGACAATTCATGGTTTTTTTTTTCTTCAAAAAATAAAAAATTATTCCGTTCTTTATTATTGTCTACGCCAATTTTTATACCTGAACAAAAAAATTAATTTTTTAACTACCTTTTGCAATTAATTTAAACTCTTTAGCACCATTTTTAATAGTTAACTAGCCTTTTAAAAATAATTATGCAAAAATCAAAATGACGTCATCACACAATTTCTTTGCTATTACTCGGTTGTTTATAAGTGTTCATCAAATTTCATACCTGAACAAAAAATTAATCTTTTTACTACCTTTTGCAATTCATTTCAACTCTAGCACTTGTTTTTATAGTGAATTAGCCTTTAGAAAGTTATAGAAAAAAATCAGATATGACGTCATCACACACGCATTGGCTTTGGTAAACCCTACCAATATCAACAAATCATTGGCAAATGATATCCTCTCTGGAAAGATCGTTGGGAGGAAAGGGAGTCATTTATGGATGGAGGAACACGAGTTTGATATTGTTCAATTATAAAATCGAATCCTTCGATTCATCCACGAATGAATATACCATTACCTATTGGTATCCAAATGGTACCTATGAAGATGTAACAGACTACAAAATTTCTCCAATCTCCATGTGTACTGATCTTCTGTAGGAGACCTGATATTTTTTAATATATTTATTTATTTATTATACCTATAATAAAGTCAAACTTTATAGTTCAATCAATAGTCAATTTAATTGTCCCTTTATTACGTGCATGGGAACTTTAACTATAAAAAAATATATTTAAAACACGATTTATATTCAAAAATATATCAAAGAGGTTGCGTGACAAGAATTAAAAATGAGGGCTTAGTGATTTAATTGAGAGAAGGTATGGTTTATTAAGTCTACGCCAGCAGGAAGTAGAATCAGTTGACTCATAAATATGCTTCGCTTATAGAGAAAAGGAGGATTTTTCGAGACGAAAAAGACGATTACGTCCAATCCGTCAAACAAATATCCGTGATTATCCTCGAAAGCATTTCCATCGACCATTTATCAACAGTTTGATCTAAAATAGGTAAGAAATATGTTTTTTTAAATTTCATGTAACATACCTACTATACCTTATATCTCTATGATGTAGACCTATGAAGAAGAGCAAAAAGTATTTTTATAGGACGAACTTCTTCTCTCTGAAATGATGTGCGCACTTTAACAGCCGTGAGTTAAAGCGATGCTTTATTGCAGTATGCCAACAGTTTTTTTAGATTATGCATTCTTCTACCCTTTCAAACGATCAAGCTTGAGAAAAGTACACGATCAAAATCAGACTTCATGATTTATCAATGTTATAAGAGCCGGACTACCGACTAATATTCAATTTTAAGGTAGATCAGTTCTAGTGGCAGCATATTTCTTTTACATATAACGATATTTTTATTTGAGAAAACTACCGTCACTCCTACCGATTGTATGATTTCTATCGATCCATAGTGGTAAATCTAAAAGTGGAATCAAACTTTTTGTTTCAGCATCTTGATTTCATGAAAATATGTTGGGCAACCGTGGGACGCAGCTCCATAAAAACAACTGTAGCGGTTGTATTTTTTTATGGAATTCGGATTGTGTGCTTTTTTGTTTTCTTCTTTCGATCATTGTGTGTATCAAAAACTATTTTTATTGCTTAAAAATATCTATATTTCATAATAAAATTTCATTTTTAAGATTATTCGCCTCTGCTTTTCTTTCTCAACCAATCATGACGACAAAGAGTCCACGTTTGTTATCTTTATATATTTGAGTTAACACATATATTGCTATAAATAAATATATTTCAATCTAAATAGTCCTGATTATAATGGTAATTCATGTAAAATTGATTTTATTTTAGTCTTTTACATCCCTTTTTATGGGTTATTGACTGTAGCGTGTTTAAGTAATACAAAATAGAAAAATATAAAATAATTGAAGCAAAAAAGTTAAATACAAATCGTAATTGCTAAATAAAATAAGAATTAAATAGTTGTATTAAAAGTATTCACTAAGGAAGGAAATTCAGGGCTCAGCTGATGATTTCGGCTGCACATCTTTTTTTCCAAGGCCGTGTAAAGATTTGTGGTCCTTTGTTTAATTCAACATTTCATCTATTTGTAGAATGTAGTTAAAATTCATAAGGACTTCATTTGTTCAAACCTACTACCTACCCTTCAACTTGAATTCCTCGAATGCATGGAAAGGTATTATTATCATTTTCTGCATTGGGAAGAGCAACAAGTCTCCGAAAAATAAGTATTATCAACTCTAAGGCACTGATTGGTCATGAGACCGCCAATCCCTCATAAGCTAAGAAGCATATTTTTATCAGCGGCAGCAAGATATGTGGTATCATCGTAGAAAATCCCCTCACCAGACGAGAAAAAAACGTTAACATCCGCCAGAAGGATAATCAAGTATTACTATCCCCTCTATTCACAACCGAAGATTATAGAATATGTTTTGCACTTATTTAATTATTTTTGTTTTTAGTTTTTAAATTATGTTTTTGCTTAAAGAATTCTTAATTGCTGTCTCTAGAAATGCTGTGTTGAATTGAAAGCTTTTTACCGATATTGCCATAGAGATATAAGATATTGTACATATAGAGCTATTTCTTTTCAATGCAGAGAAACATCGTCGTTCCGATGTTGCCTGTGCCCAAACTAAACAAA
>CP045907.1:3236719-3280556 GCA_013387185.1 Caligus rogercresseyi | reverse complement strand
TTATCACCAAAAGCTCAGCAATACGAGAGATCTTCGGAGGATTTGAAACGCTGTATTTTGGATTTGTGCAATAATAAATCATACTTTTACATCATTTTAAGTCATTTATATCTTGGATTGTTTACGGTGGTTAATTTTTATATATAATTTATCTATTTTCATAGTTATCTTTTTGTATGAAATCATTGATTTGTCCACGGAACGAAAAAAATACAGTTACGCCATTTGGCCAAAAGAATAATTGAAAGACATCTTTGTCATACCCAAGCATCAGACATTTTTAACACATCTCATAAATATATGATCTGTTTTTGAGTGAGTATATGTAATATATTTATATCACTAGGGACAGCATCATCAGAAAAATAGGAGTCTTATTGCTTACATTAATTGGAAAATAAAGATACAGCTTGCCAAGAGAGAGAGAGAGAATTTGAACGGCTAAAATAGATCATGAGTCAACGCCTCTTAACTTTAGGTTGATGACCTCTAATTAATTGACTTATGAAATAGTATCTAAATTAGGAGAGGGTTTGCCTCTAGTTGGCAAAGTAAAATGTAGTATGTAGAAATAATAATATTTTATGTTGTATTGGGAATTATTGACGTGTATTTTCTTGTGGCCAGCAATAAAAAAAATAGCTGCGTTATTGATAAAATTTTTTTTGAAACTTGGACTTCTTTTAAATATGCTATTTATTTGGCAGGTCCAAAAAAAATATAAATATGTATTAGAGCGAATGAGGAGGAGACTGACGACTCAGTCTGTGGTTTGGAAGGAGTGTATTTATGCATAGAGATATAAAGACATAGAGGGCTTATTGGATTTTCTCAGAGGCAAACGTCATATTGCCCAATATAAACCAATCTTTCTATTTTTATGATCAGCTGTCGATGACGTAGTACACATTACTTTGTTTATATTGGGCAATGGCGACAGCTGAACGACGATGTTTCTCTGCTATTGAAGGAAATCAGCTCTCATATAAACTCTTTATCTCTATGATTTAATGTCTCTTGACTGCCACGTATAAGCCTCACGAGAGGCAAGAGTATTTAAGATTAAAAAACGTGCTGAGGTTGTGAGATGAATTGAATTGATTGGTGAGCACATCCGCATTTGATTTTTTAAGCATGGAGGAAAACGAAATACCTCATCTTTTTTGAATATTTAAAAAAGAAAATAGTGAATTTAGATCAGGTCCAAACTGACCTTTCCTTTGCTCGTAACATACTTTTATTATTAAAAAAATATATCCATGATTTACTCAAGGTCTGTATAATAGGTCTGGGCAATACAAAAAACATATAGCAGTGTAACTTCTCAATTACGTCACTGGAGAACGATTATATCTATCTATCTATCTATCTCTCTCTCTCTCTCTATATATATATATATATATATATATATGAATCAATCTCTCTATCTATCTATAAATATATATATTATATTAATGTATGTGTGAGTGTGTATAAATAAATAAAATAAATATATATATATAAAATATAAATTATTTAATAATATATTCGTTCTCCAGTGACGTCATTGAGTAGTTCTACTGCTAGGATTACATGTTTGTTTTTCTATTGCCCAGACCTTATTATACAGACCTTGGATTTACTACTCCATCTTGGTATGATTTATGATATAATCTATTATTAATCATATTAATATTATTTTAATTATCATAATTTTAATAAATGACCTAAAAAAAATAATTTATTTTAGCAAAAACTACTATTTTGCAAATGCCACCACCCATTCAGTAACTTATATTGTACATCTGCTGTGTCCCCTCACAAAACCCCCGGCTACCTCCATGAGGACCACCAATCATCTTTGCACCAGGCAGCATGAATAAAAGAAGCAATGCAAAAAGGCTTGCTATAAAAATTGCACATATTTTTCTAGGTTAATAGATAAAAAACAAATATATATATATTTTTTTTTTTTTGTTTGAGGGTAGTCCAAGAGTACGAATTGAAGTTGAGTCTTGAGTCCAAGGCGGAATCGAATTTATGATCTTAGCCCAATATATATATACCTACATATATATGTATATACATATATATATATATATATTATATATTATATATATATGTTCATTGGTGTTTTTCGTAACTCTTCAGATGTTAGTTTTTGTTACTCTTTAGTGCCATTTTTATTGTACACTGTATTTTATTTTACGATAATTGAATAAATGATTTGAGCCACAATATGTAAGAATATAAATATAAAATTGATAAAATTATGCCCCTATGTAAAAAACATCGAATAGAAAAATAGTATATTTTAAATCTAATTTTATTTGTCTTTACTTTATTTTCGAGTTAAGACATCTCCAAGAAAACAGCCATGTTTTATGATAATAATCAATTATAATAAGTGTCTTTTATATTTAAGGAATATGAATATAATGTAAAATTGGACGATTTTTTTTTCACAGTTCTTAAAAAACACGCTCAATTTTTGGTATATGTATTTAAAATTGATGTAGATACCTAAGAAACACACAAATAAACATTATAGTTATTGGACGTTTATCTTAAGAAATGGGGGATGCATATTGAATGCCTACTACCTATGAGCAACATTTTCTTTCCTGAGCATTATATAATATATTTTTGGGCGAGGCTTTCTAGCTGACCGGATCTTTAAACTTCCGGGAAGGCATATTTAGGAAGATCATTGCTCCCCGTTAATATTGAAAGAAACGGATATTGAAGTGGCGCAAACTATGTACTTTCAAGGACAGCCTAAAGAGTGTCTTCGTTATAATGCAATCATAGGAGGTTCTGACACATTCCGGATAAAAGAACACTTATAAAGAGTAGGTCTTTGTTCTAAGAGAAAATATATTTTCGTTCTTGGGAAGATACAGAATGGTCTAATAGTTCAAAGAATAATTTACATGTAAATAGAGGGTTGGCTTACTAATTTAATAAAAATCCTTAGTGTAGTTCTCTGTATGTGATTATCCTGCTCAATTACATTACCCGATCAAGCAAATAACTTTAAATGGATATGCTTTGTGTGAGTCAATCAGTAACTTAGCATGTTGAGCAGAAGACATAAATAAATGAATGGGAGAAATTAATATATTAGTAAAGTTTTCTACCCCACCAGACCAGAACTACATTTGGGATTAACCGATAGTGGGTACCATTGAGTAAATATATTTATTGTTAAATAATTTAAATACAAAGTTATATTTTTTTATAAGTTAGTCCTCCAAGTATAGCTATCTTTTTGAGGATCCGCTGCGAATTTGACCATTTCCCGTGAATGTCGTGGTAGGGAAAATTATCATATTATTCCATAAAGATTGTAAGATGAGTTTCTTGACATTCCTATTTTGAATTGATGACTTTTGAGGCTAAATTTAATATATATTATATTTGTAGACAACCCTTCCGAAGGGCATAAAATTCACTCCTTTGATTGTCTGATGTATTGTAGCCCCAGACAGATCACCTGACCTAAATGCCTACCAAAATGATATAGTAATAATATGTATAGGGACGGGTAAATAATTTTTTTCCATATTTTAATTTAATAAGTCATAAATGCGTTTTAAAGGTATTTTTTCGTGAAGTAACGTGAAATTCGGGATGTTGCAGTACATATTATATGTTGTATCGGGTATCGCAAGAGATTATGGATTAATACAGTACTTAATTTTAGATAATCAAAAAGATAGTTTTCACAAACTCACACATAAACAGTATTATTTATGTTGGTACCACTGTTTCCAATCTTTTCTACTTTTATTATCTTCAACCAATCACGTTCGAGGAAAATTATAATTAATATTATTAAGTATTATGTATGCGTGGAGACCTATACAATAATAATTGTTAGTATTATAGTTTTTAGAGACAGAAGAGAAGGGAATTAGATCACTTTAGACAGGCAAGCATGTTCTTTTTTATGGCAGCAAGGGTGTTTTAAGAGAGAGATTTTTCCATGCCCTGATGATGAGCAAGAAGAAAGACGCGTCAGGCGTCCTAGATAGTGCTGAGCTTGCCACAAAACTTAACCTTGACACATTTTTGCATCCTTTTATGACCTCTATTCTAACTCCTCTTACGAGTATTGTCATGAAGAATAATAAATATAATAGTATGACGGTCTCACTGTTGCCTGTACTTAAAAATAATAAATCATACCCATGAGGAACTATAGTCAAACGATGCATTGATTGGAAACAGGTGAACGTGGCATACTTGAACTGTTTTTTGGGTTGTTGGAAAAAACAAATTATATTATATTATTATAGATATATATATATATATATATGATATATATATATATATATATATATATAGAACTGGTATCCAGTAGAAAAATCTACTGCCGATTCTGTATTCGTAAATACCTTCTACTCGGTATAGAATCGGTATTCTGTAGTCATATATATATTATATATTATTATAAATATATTATTATATCAGACTTGTTGAATTGTCATTCGTTAAAAGTTATCATTCGTCGTTCGTTGTCGTTCGTCATTCTGAAAAAATTGACGACGTTGAAAACGAAAAATCTTTGTCTTTTTTGGCGCCAAAAACGAACGACGAACGATAGGAATTTTTGATGTCGTTCTCCGTTGGTCAAATTTTTGTCGTTCAAATTACAATGAACAACAAATCAACAAGTCTGATATATATATATACATATATAATCCTATCAATTTATTTTCTGTTAAGATAATTATATTCGATAATTGCGAAAAATTTATATACAGGAAACAGAGTAAAACTACTCAGCACAGTTGCGAACATACAAAATGATCATTTAGTTCCATTACTTCCCTGAAGAATAACCTTATATAAAAGGACGCAATATTTATTGAATTTGTTTAAAACTCGCAAAGTATTTTTAAAAACCCTTTTTATAGTTTTTATGTTATGTATTGTTCTAGTTGGCACATTTTATCAATTTTACTTTTTACAAATAAGTTTAAAAAATGGTAACTCTCATGATGTTTGGGTCCTTTTTGACCTTTAAGATAAAAAATATGGAATAGACATTTTTAGATACTTATCAGTGGTGTTAATCTATGAATATATTAGCGATTTCATAATTACATTTGTTATGCATAAGGAGAAAATAATATCAATTGTTGTTTTAGCCTTTTTTTTTCTTTTACTTTGAAAAAAATATCTCGGCGAAGAATGTTTATTGAAATAAATCTTATAATTTGGATGAAAATGAGCTTCTTCTTTTTTTCCACAGTAAGGCTTTTATTTTGTAATACACATAACATGATACAAAATTTGAATTTTTGCAACAACATTAAACATTATAGTTTAAAAATTCTAATAAATGGCCTACATTTCCAGCAGAATACAAAATTCATCTTAAAAACGGGCATATATTCATAAAAGTTTAAAACATTGGTCATAATATTAAATAAACACAAAACAAACATAAGTTAAGACTTTTGGTCATTTTGAAAAAAAAAATGATATTATTATTACACTTCTCAAACCAACAACAGTAACCAAAATAAGGGAATGTCTCGTTGACAAGTCGGGAAAAAAGCAATACCTGGGCCAGATTGATAGAAGGAGACAATAATTTGGAATAAGGCAACTGTTGCAGATATTTTAAAAAGTCTTAATTCAGACTCTCTTGGATACACTTACTATTGGCTTAAATACAGAATAGTTACCGGCACATTAACACTGGGAAGCATTTACGGTAGAAACATGGATGAGAGACTATGTTTTTTTTTGCAAGACGTCTTTAGAGATATCAAAACGTTTCTACTCGAGTGTAGCATAACCCTTTAAACGCGGCTCCGTGAATTGTTATCCGATTTTCTTCAAATTTGAAATATAATCATCCTTTAACCTTATTTGAATGTACCCAAAACGAAATTTAGCTGACTAAATTCTAAGTCATGTTTTTGGTATGTTCCACTTTTGGGAACGTTGGCGCTTCTAGTACTACAATTTTGTACATTTTAATATTGTTCTTTATTTCCTTTATATATGTATTTTTCACATTTTTCATCGACAATGGAACTTTTAATTGTTGTAATAAATAGGACTACATACCTTGTACAATCTTTTAATACACTTTGTACATTGAATTATAGTATTTTTCTGATATAAGACACACCTTTCTTGAGTACATGATTACAAAAAAAAAATTATTCTGTCAAGTCTTATAACTCTAGTGGACTTAGAAATACTTCCTCCAAGAGGCATTCGATTACTTTGACGTTGTATCAGAGTCAATATCCCTCCTAAATTGTCGATGGCTCATTTTATCGTTTTGGTTGGCCAAATAATAACATTTAAATACTCCCACAACGACAAATTGAGTGGAAGAATAAAAAGATTCCACCACCGTTTTTGAGCATGTATAACTAGTCGCAAATATTTACCCCCCATTTCAGAAATATACACTCTAATTGTCTTCCTGGTTTTGTGTTTTCCGGATTAAATATCGAAATTCTATGTATATCCATCGGAGCTACACATCATCCAAATTTTATAGCCAAATCTTACTGACTTGTTCCTGATATAATTTTTTGCACCTAGTAATCCACGATATAGGATCATGGATTATCCACGCTAAGTTTTTCGTAAAATCCACCACACTGGAAACAATTTTCTTTTACCATGTCAAGGGTAAGATTTCAAAGCTTCATATTTTCTAATTGGGAGTTGCCATATAATTGTCAGTTACTTCAACAAGAATGGAGTCTTGATACTGATATTCGTCGTCATTTTCTTCGTCACTAGGTATATCCCGCTCACTATTCGTTGGAAAACCTAGAACCACAATCTCGATTTCCTTACTTTTGATGTTTTCGATCTCCTCTATAGCACAACTGAGGAAGTCATGGGGATATTTTAATAGATTCTCTAAATCATTTGAATCATAAAATTAATCGAAATAAATTATAAATATTAATAACTTACTATTCAACTCGGTCATCCATTATAAAAATAATTATAATACACATTTGTCTTTTAGTTTTATTTACTTATATTACTAACGTACGTAACTCAAGGGAACCAAAATTCTACGCAAACCACGTAGAGCAGGGCTATTCAATTGGCGGCCCGCGGGCCAGATGCGGCCCGAACACGGCCCAGATGCGGCCGACGTGATGCGTCACTTTTAAACTAAAATATCGTCACTAGTCTTCAAAACTTAATATGCGTCCTATAATTTGCCCAATATGAATAAATTGATAATGTTATAGTAATTATTTAGCACTTTTGTTATTTTGTAGTTATTAATCATGCAAAGTTATTGTAAATATAGGCCTACAATACAAATATGCATTTTCATCAAGTGTCGCGAGAGCGTGAAGAGTGGTGTGCAGCAACAATAAGAGTCCTTATCAACCAGAGAGAAAAGAGAGTGGCAAAAGGGACTGTTTTTATTTTAAGAGATGTGTCCTCAGATTAAACAATAAGATTTGATAGACATGAAACGCGTGTGCATGCTTGTGACTGATGGGGCTCCATCCATGGCTGGCAAGAAAAGTGGATTGGCAGCGCGTTGGTCCGCTATCTGCCCCGACTTGAAATTTGTACATTGCATTGTGCACCAGACAGTGTTGTGTTCAAAGCTAAGCGGGGACCTTAAACAAGCAATGGATGACGTGATGGCAATTATCAACTTCATTCGATCCACGTCAAGCCTCCAACATCGCTTGTTTCGCCAGCTGTTGGTAGAAATGAACGCAGAGCACTACGACCTCCTTTTACACAACGATGTCCGGTGGCTGTCCAAAGGCAATGCGCTGCAGCGCTTCTGTGACCTCCGAGAGGAGATAACCGTTTTTCTGCGCAACAGCAAGCACCGAAAAGCGCATATCCACCTGAATCGCATGAGTGATGATGCCTTCGTGTCTGATGTCTGCTTTCTAAACGACATATTCAAACATCTGAATGACCTGAATTTAACATTACAAGGCCGAGATAAAACGGTCATTGATCTTGCAGAACAGATGAGGGCATTCCCCGTCAAGTTGGATCTTTTCGCGACTGACCTAACAGGCAGAATGCTACACTTCCCGACACTCCGTGAACACATCGCATCCCCGGCACAAATCACAGATGTGATGAGGGATTTCATTGCGAAGCTAAAGGAAACTTCGCTGGTCGGCTGGATGGACTTACTCTGCCCACAGAGATTATGGCCTTTGCCAGAGACCCATTCACCGCAGAAAAAGAAGGAGACTTATCTGCCAGAGCAAAGCAAGCAGTCCCTTCCATCGACGAGGGAAAATTCATTCTTGAACTTGTTGACATGCAGTCATCTGCTACCATGGCCGTGGCGCTTCGCAACGATGGGCCAGCAAAGTTCTGGAGTGATGTGAACACACACCAGTTCCCCAATGTTAAGAAAGTGGCAGTCTTTGTGCTCAGTATGTTTGGGTCAACATACACTTGCGAATCGAGCTTTTCTCACGTGAATGCAATTAAGAACAGTTATCGGTGTTCCCTAACAGACAACAAAATTCACCAGTGCCTTAGGATTGCATTGACATCTTATGAGCCAAACATCAGAGATCTTGTGCAAAACAAAAATGCCACTTCTCTCACTAAAGTCACCGGCAGCAGTGGGCTAAAATAGCCCTGTTCTGTTTAGCAGCCAGCCTCATGAACAATGAGAAATGTTGAGTTAAATGTTCTATTTTTTGTTTGTTTTAAATAAAGGAGATGGAGCAGAGAGTTGTTTGTGTGCATTTTTATAGGCCTATTCAATGTTGAAAGCTAAAAAGGTCATATAAAATAGGCCTAATAAAAATAATAATAATAATAGGCATAGTAACCATCGGCCTAATAATACTAATAGTAATACTACTAATGTTAAATAAAAAACATAATAATAGACTTATTTGAAAAAAAGTGGCCGCGAAAGTTTGCGGCCCAGCTCAAGTTCTTGGATTCCAAATGTGGCCCACTTGGATAACTAATTGAATAGCCCTGACGTAGAGCATGAAAATGAGTACCTAAGTCGCCAACGTTCCCCTTTTGGAACATCATTTTAAAAGTCGATTTTAGTCTACTAAATATTAATATTATTTAAAAAGTTCAATGCAATCCTTTAGTATTTTGTTATCAAATAGTTATAAAATAGTAATACAACCAGTTTTTAACCCTATTTTTCTTATTATCAAAAGATAATTCCAAACTTGATAAACTCGGTTTTTTCAAAGCACTCAAACTAGTATTAAAATTTTTTTTTCGTTTATTTACACATAAAATATTTTGTTTTCTAAGCCTTAATTTATAATATAAACTCATTCCATTTTGTTTTTTATTGAATATGACCGATGCAGAAACTTCAAAAGTATGTTCCCAAAATGGAACGTTGGCGTGTAAAGGGATAATTTGAAATGTTATACAACTAAAATAATTTTTCTTTGACCGATACAATGTTTGCTTGAAGACGAAAGATTTCGTTTATATGTATTAGACCCACATCAGGAAGAAATACACCTGATCACCTCTAGATTACGTTCCTGCTCTATAAATTTAGAAGCTCAAAACAGTACTTCCCTCCGCCATCGAACCCATTCTAAATATGTAATATATAATATGTAGACTAATTAATTGTGTAATTTCTTTACAAGATGGATGTAAATTGAAATATATTAGTACTGGTTGTATACAAAACAAAAAAAGAACATCAGATTAATATTGGTCCGTGACGTAGATTCTTCTTGTAAAAATTGAGGAATTTTCTTGAAGGCTTGGGAGGTGTCGTGCTAATATGGAAGGATATAACTTAGCCACGTCATAGGCGTAATTCCATGATCGTCCTGGGTATTGGTGATCCGTCGGCGAAGAGCACAATATCTCGCAGCAGCGAAAAATAAAAATAGACCTCAAGTGGACAACACTTACCTGTTTATCACATGTTAAATACTTCGCCTAACAGTTTACTGACAGCATTTATCGCTTTGCCTTCTCGTGAGATTATCCCAGCGTACGGTTTCACACCAAAAAGTAATAAGGCCATTAAGGAGGCTGGGTCTAAAATTATTAATAAAATCATGATTTAAAATAAGGAAAGGCTTTTAAATAAATAACACTGGACATTCAATAAAAGCGTGAGCAACGTCATTATATTATTATTTTCCACAGTCCTTGCAGGGGTGAAAGAACTGTAGCAGTCCAGCAGAGATTAAGAACTGTGACGTAAATATTTACTATCATTCACGCTAACCAGAGAGCGTTTTATCACCTTATCCCATGAGGAAGGAAGAGCAATAAATTTTGTAAGTTTATCTAAACAACCCTAACATCAGAGCATTCATTTGTGTTAGCCGTTAATTTAAAACACCATGAAACTTACTCCATGGGTGGACGATGGAAAGCGGATCGCTTCAAAGAAAATAAGAACTTTCCCGTATTGAAGATGGAGTTTTCTTTTTAAGTCATGAAGTGTAAAATATTTTGAAGAATGACAGTCGTTTCAAGTTCTTCTGGGCATTGAAGGTTTGTAAAAAGGGCACCTTTTGACAGTTCTGGTGAATGTAATGTCGACGGCCCCGCTAGAATCGAAACAGGGTGTTAAAGTTCAGACAACTCTTTTGCCTGCCCCCATTCCTTTGATATCCACTCTATAGAGTTATTTGATAAAGTAGTGTCGAACATCAAGAATTGAAAAATACATGAATTATTGATATAAAATCTCTACTCAATATCGAGTTTAATAAAATGACCTGAAAACGTTTAATTATATGTTTGGTAAAATGGTTTTGAGCAAGGATAGCCTAACTGGGCGCAAGGCCGAAGATAACTCTGATTAAATAATATTTTCAACCAATCTTCTTCTTCCTTAATCGATTTTTTTCCAAATTGAAGGAGATGCCAGTTGCCAAGAATAGCATTTGAGGAATTAATTGGGTCTTTGTAGAGAAGTATTTTTTTGCAAATTAAGATTTTCTCCAGGATTTGCACCATTTTTGTTTTTTTAGAGAATTCCTGCACATAATTGACTCTGCCAATCAATTCCTAATATGTTTACTTTGTCAACTACCAAACACCCACCGATTTTATAACTCCTGCTAAAATACGATATGTCTCGTTTAATATTGTCAAAGGTCTCCAATGGTTAGTTTGAGATCCATCTCCTTTTTTTAGAATTAGAGTAATTCTAAATCGAGTAACAACAGGAGGAAGTCTACCCTTAGTCTCCATTTCTTCTCCATGCTTGCAGAGATAAGGGACAATATCTTCTGCACATAAGGGGAAATCTTCCCTTTAACATTGTCCCTAATTGCCCTTGAAAAAATTTATAGATAAAATTTAAAATATTGTCATGAGTAAATATAGAACAAGAAGTGATCTTTTATGCTTTGGGAAACAACTTCTTGGATATTCAAGGACTTTACGAAAAGTATCAATTAATATTCTAAGAATGGAGTGGAAATCTGTGATGATTTTATCATAGACAACTATTTATTGATCGACATAGTTGTGCTGCCTTTTTTGGACCATACAAACTTTAGACGTGAATTTTGTTTTGCTTCTACTTTTAACCTCCTTTCCTCCTCAGGAACTTCAGCAATAGTTAAATTATTGGAGATGTCCGTCACTAAATGTCGAGAAAATATTTTACCTTGTACAGGCATCTAAATCTAGGTTATCCTGAATTTGTTTCATTATCTTGTTTTGCATGGTGAGGAATCGCTTTATTCAATTAAAGATGTTTAACGCAAAAGTCAATTCAAAAGGATTTGTAAATGACGTAAGCTTCAAACCACAATATGGAATCCAATTTTCCATTTCAATATGCCAACCTTTCTTAATATATATCACCACCTCCTTTCAAAGGTCAATCAGTACCGAGAAGAGAGACCCTTTAGGCATACATAGACGACATAAGTGGAATATTTTCAATATTCAATGCATTCATTTTGTAATGGGTAACCTCATAATTAAGGCAGTCTGTTTCAATTAACATAGTTATTTTACTAATAGAAACGATGAGAAGACCTTCAAAAAATTATTACTGTAGTTATTAAGGACTATCTAAACTAAACATGATTTATTCTTTGAGCTGAAGAATCATAAATCTATATTTTTAACTGACGGTCCTAAAGAATCCGTTCTCGTTGGGTTAATCATAAGGCTGCAAAGTTGGCATCTATCTGAAATTCGACTCCAGAGTTGGGCCAGTCCAAGTCTCTTGTAGATGCCAAGTGAATTTTCTAGAGAGCTAGCATCTCAACATCGTTTTACAGATGTAGGGGAGGTGGGGGGGGGGTTACCAAATCGAAGGGCCTGGTTCCTTAAAGTAAAAAGTTAAAAGATAAGTCAAAAACTCCATGGAATCATTTTAGCACATATTTTTCTACTCGTTAAGGTATAGTGTGTGTTCACACAAGTGGTATTTATAGTTGAAAATAGCACCCCTCTCGCCGTAGCAATGGAGACACTCGATTGTCGCTCCTACGTTTGATCCGATACAAGCTGGGCAAAACAGTAAGCATATGCATACAGACTTTATCCAGCCCTTCCCTGATACCACTCTTGGCCTTTTCCCTATCAAAAGATAGAAAAGACTGAAAGCAAGCTCTGCACGTCCCTGGGGGTTGTGGACATAGATAATGTTATCCAGGTGAAGCGTCTGAACAAATGGAACTCTTGAATGAGTACTCGTGAGGAGGCTGCTATATAGGCTTCCTCCACCATCCTCCAACCGTTACTAGGATCATCAAGGACTATTAACGCCTCGCTTCGTCCCACGCCAACTCTCAGAAACCAATAAAGCAGCGAGTGAAGTGATGTTAAGATTTCTTGAAGATGTTTATGGACCACGGAGAGACCTATCTGAGTTCTCATCTCTGGCTCTACTGGGACTTAGTGGATCGGAGGTAGGTCTGGGTAGAGTCCACCAGGAGTCCAGTTCGAATCCTCCAGAATTATGATGGGTTTACCATCCAAGGACTATCCCCCGGAGCCATTGCCAATCGCAAGACCATGGTTAAGTACCACAGTACGACTGGGAAACTATTTGACTACCTCAACACAGCATTTAAAAATCACTCAAAGGATAGCAACACCAGTCCACACACCGTCGCTGAAAAACGGGTTGTTCGAAGAGACGTGGAGTCCGTTAAAAGAGTCCCTAAAGCCCTGAAACTCTTTTGATCAGAAATTTAAGCATCTGCTCTAGAATGACGAATTTAGGGGCAATAGAAAGACACATCTGCCGATCAATGGGTCATGAAGAAGGTGAGCGAAGACGACCAACTCAAGAAGTTCTGGGAACATTGTCAAGACGAAATCCCAACCGGAGGAGTTTATATTTTCTCTCATGGACATTCTTTATGGATGGCAGGCCCTAAATCTTATCCCCTTTCATTTATTCTAGTGACGTCATCGCATTTTATAGCCATATCAATAACACCCGAGGATAATCATCATGTTTGGATGCTGCATTTATAGATACAATAAGCAATACAAAACCCTTTAGCGATAATAAATAAAGCAAGAAGAGACTTGTTTAAAGAATGTATATTGGAATCAATAATTCTTGTGTTCATTAATTCTGAATGGGGGGTCACAGGATAGAGGGGGGGGGGACAATAATAATAATAATAATTAACTGTCTTAATAAAAAAGAAAAAAAAATTGGTGGTGTTGAAATGAATTGAATAAAGAAATCAGTATAATCAAAATTAACATACGGACAAAAATATATAAATAACAAAAAAAGAGAAAAACTAATGAAAAATGAAAGTTTATTTTTTACAAAATACATGAATATAATAATAATTTTAAAAGTGGGCGGGGTGGTAAAACTACAAAACCCAAAGGCGGATTCAAGAGAAGGAGATGATTTTGCACAAAGGATCCCCAAAAGAACGTACCGTGTAACGAAAGGGCTTTGCATTTAGTTAATAGTAATTTTACAAAAAACATTGTTCTCACCAAAAATATAATAACTGTGTCAAAATAATATAAATTGTATTACTACTAATATCTACTAAGTATTTAAAAGAAAACTTTACGACGCTCTTCAATGCCCAAATATCCAGGATAAAAAAGTAAAATGTGCCTTTTTAACAAATATTAATTAAGTATACAAAAAATGAGTTTCTACTTGGAATGTTTTGTTGTTCTTTTAAAATATATTCTTCTATAATATAATATATAATTAAGAGTATATATATATATATGATAATTTACCAACTGAAACGCTATTTCACCAACGCTACGCGCATAACCAACACTCTTTTAATCATTACTGGATCCTTTGCAAAATAAATCCCAATTTTTTCCGCAGGGTCTTTCTTTAAATAAAAATAATATAATAAAAAGCGTTGCTTTAAAAAGGGGAATATTTAATTTTATTAGGTATTTTTATCATAAATAATAATAATAATAAAAGTAGGGTAATTATGGGGGGAACTGTTAAGGTATATATAAATTGGTAATATATATATATATAAATAGGGATTGAATACTCACCGGGTAATATCATCCTTGTTTAATTAAATAATAATCATTATTATTATAATAACGTGTGTTATATAGATAGATATATATAAATTCCTAAGGGTTTACATGATTTTATACAAATTTAAATATAATTATATATTATCATCTTCATCATGTGGATGATGAGCCCTCCATCTAATATTGTTTTTAATCACATTGAGTGGATCTGTATTTACAAGGGCTCAAAAATGATATATATATATTTGTGTGAATATTATTTATATATAGATTTCAATATATACATATATAAATACCTACTAAAGAGATGGTACGCGGATGTTTTTATTATATAATAATTGCTTATCTAGAGCATAAGAATAATAACATATGATGATGAAGAAAGAAAAAAAAGATATAAAGGGGGGAAACATACTGACTTAGTTGGTGTGTGTGTGTGTTGGTTTAGAAAAAAGTATTTCTTCATTTTATGGTGTGTGTGTAAACATATTCATTGTTTTTTTGGTAACTTTTAATTTTTTTTTTTACGTGAAAAAAAAAATACATTTTTTTTCATCCGGGAAAATGTTGAAAAATAAGATAATAATATTTAAATTTCTGAATGTATCAAACCATATCGTCATCATCGTCATCAAATCTAATCATGTTGTTGAAATATATGCTTCTTAAGATATAAATTAATTCTTATACTCTTATACAACAACAAAAAAAAAAAAAAGGTGGAGGGGCTATCTAATTTTTGTTTATCTGGTTGTGTTTTTACGTCATGATCTGCACAGGGCGTTGTAAATCTAGGCCTCCGGCCTAGACTATTATTATTATTATAAATATATTAATTATGTAGAGGGTCCTAATGTTTTGGTTAATAAATAATAATAATAATATATTAAGTCCACATTGTGACAAAATATATAATACATTTTTATGTATTTGGGGGAAATTGTCATGGAAAAAAGCACCAATTATTTCTTTCTTAATTATATTAAAAATATTAATAATAATATATTATAATGATACTTAATAATTGATATAATATATATATATAATCTAAAAGTGTGTGTGTTTTATATGTATGTTGTTGGGTGTACCAAGCCGCCTATCTTTGGATTGTGATGTGCTGGACTTGAATAAATATTTATATAGACAGTAACATATTAAAGGGTAAACATAATAATCATAATATTCTTTTGTTTGTCAATAATAATAATAATAATATCAATTGAGTGTTCTTGTTCACCATTATCTCTTCTTGGCATGAAGCATTTCCATGAGGAGGGTTGCGTGGGGTGCATTGCCCTGCATGTGCTTAAAGTAAAGAAAGTCTTCACCTCGCGTTGCCATTTCTTTCAGGTCTGGTAGAAGGTTGAGTAGCTGATTGAATTTATCCTGGAGAAGGGAGAAGGGGAAGGGGAGGAAGAAGGATGATGACGTCATGGGAGCGAGGGAGGGAAAAAAGAGTTTTTAGTGAGAGATTTTATGATCATAGGATCATCATCCTGGGATATATAAATCTTAGAGAGTGCCAAAGCAATGTATTGCTTCAGTATTGCTTCTACCTTCTCTGACAAAACGCATCATTCTCTAAACTTGTCATTTATTTGGGGCTAACGTTTATGCAACATAAATAATGGTTAAACCCCTTTTTTATAGCGGGCGCTCTAGGGAATCAAAATGGCCGCCAGAGATAAATTGTATATATATATATATATATATATATATATATCTGAGGAGATAATTTGAATGGCCGCTATCGGCTAGTGGTCGCCTATAACAGGGGTTAGTCTGTCTACTCTAATTACCTTTACTTTCTACTCTCATGATAAATATAAAATGACAAAAAGGAACAATTTTTTCTTCATACATATTTGATGGATATGTATGATTTTTGTCATCAATTTCTATTGGTTATTAATATTGTCATCAATTTCTATTGGCTATCATGGTATATAGAGAGAGAGATAAGTGTCAAGGAGTAAGGTGACCCGGCTGCACTGGAAAGTCCCCTCAATAACTGAAAGGTTTTGAGGAAAGTGAGTTTTGTTCTGATCGAGGATTTATTTATCCCAGAGTTGAATGATTGACATACATATAAAGCTATAGCGAGACCTACTATATGAAAAGAAGAGTCAGCTGATGTATGTATTACAGAATATATATATATATATAACAGTTCATTTAAGGAAAACAAAATAATTACATATGAAAAATATGAAATATGAAATTATATTGTACTATACCATATCTTATTATAAGGAATCCTTTCGCATTTTATAATATGCGTAACGAAATTTTTTATTCAAATCGGCAAATTATTGTTTTCGTACCTACCAAAAATAACACTTTTAATTGCCAATGGAGAAAATCTATTGTTTTTTAAGAATCAAAGCATTCAACATTAATACGAAGTAGTTCCTTAAAAGATATTTTTTTTATTCTTACACTCGACAAATATTTAATATATCTAATATTTAAGGTCAGCTTATGGTTTTTATGCTTGGAAATTATAGGGATAAAACATTTTTTTTCTGGTAGGCTGTCGTTTTGTATATATATATATATATATATATATATAGATCGCGACACACTGATCGGGGCCTATGTGAGATGAAGGCGGGAGCTCAATGAATAAATGAGCGCGCTCAGTTTCTAATGATGTCACTTTTCAAGCAACCCCAAAAATTAATGGTTCTCTCTAAAGATATTTTTTTGCTGTTATATTGAGTGTTCGTTCAGAGTTTTAAAAAGGATTCTTTGAATTGTCTGAGTGACATTGTAACTTTACAAAAAATTGGCCCACATTGGGTTGGCTATCATTGGTATTGAGGTAGAAAAGATACAAATCCTTCAAATTAGGATGTCTTTATAATTTTAAAAGACGGATTCCTTAAATAACCAGCTGGATTTTCAATAGTTTTAACTAGAAAATAATTCTCTAATTTCGAAAAATCTCTTATTTTTGAGAGAGATGGATTTTACAAAGTGATTTGTGTGTCAATATTTATTTCATATATGATACATGTTATATAAAACACATTTGCGCATTGTGTCTTTTGGAAGTCAGGTATCGAAAAGCATTTTTTTCTTCAAAATTTAAATATGATAATGAGTATTTAGACAAATTATACAGCTTATGAAGACTCCTATTAAGTAAGGAAAATACCCGTTGAATAGTTTGTAATATTAATTAGACTAAATATAAGTAGGATTTTGAACACTATATTTGCAAATATAGTAACAAAAGAACAAATTACAAATTTCTAAGGCCTTTTTGTTTTTTGCATCTTGGTTTCTCAATAAGCAGCATTATGAAACATATCTTTCTTTAACAGATTCTCTCCATTTTAATTCCATCTCAAGTTGACGTCACACATAATAGTTTCAATAGCCATTAAAAATCGATGAGTAATTGCACCTAAACTGCTAAAGTTATAGATCCTATATACAAGTAATATGGCAATACTTAACTTAAAAGTGTCTAAGAGTAAGCAGTGACTAAGTTTTTTAATGGTAATAATATGTTGTCGAGATTGTGGGAAATACGCTGAAACCACTCATTTCCGCTGTATAATTGAAAAGAGACTTTCCCTTTCTTAAGTTAGCTGATGTTTTTAAAAGTTATGGACAATTATTTATAATAAAGCTATGTATTGTTTTATTTAGATTCCGCATGAGTTAATAAATAATTTTGCCATTTAAAGTTCACCCAATTTACAAACAAGACTATTATATTTCATGAGGTAGTCCTCTAGTCCTCGCAGGATAGAGCTTTAAAAAGAATTACTTTGTAACTTTACAGAAAAAACATTTATTGACCCATATTAGGCTGGCTATCAGCGCCATAAGCACTGGTTTTTAAATAGTATGAAAAAAAGGATAAAGTCGATAGGAGAGTATTATGTAGGCTTTTTGTATTGGCAGTTAGTGCTATAAACATAAAACACTTTAAATATATTGTCCTACAGAGACGTAAGGATGTTTAAATGATTTTTTTCTGAAAGACATCGTTCATGAGACAAGAAATGTAAGTGAAATATGGCTGGTTAAATTATTCAACTTTAGCGGTGGCATACTTACGAAATCTCGGATTTCGTGCGACCTATAAGATAGTATTAGCCAAAAGACCCCACCACGTAGTAGTAATATTTAGTTAGCTAGCCAGTTGGCAGCCAGCTAACTTCAACACAATGAATGGCTTTAACTTACCGGTACGCTGGGGTAACAATTACACAGTATTCTAAAAGGATCCGATGAACTTGTTCGTGACATTCCTGTACGTGGGATCGTTGTTCAAACTGCGAACATCTGCAAAGAAAGAAAGAAACCGAATTAGAACTACCCAAAAGCTAAATATCTAAGTCGTTTAAGGAGGCGTCACTTATAACCTCATAGAAGCCATTTCTTTCAATTTGAGTGGCTACTTCATAAAAAACTGCACATTTTGCCAAAATGTGTTGATAGAATCAAAGTGAAAATTGTCCGAAAGGCTGGCAAAATTAGAACAAAAAGCATGGCAGTGGACGGTATTTTGATATTTGACGTATAAAGAAAAATTAAAAGTATTTATTAATGAGAAAAATGGACTCAGGAGTCTTGACGGAAGTGCAAAAATCCCGACATTTTTAATAAGTATTTATTTAGGGAAGGATTTAAACTGATTTATATGAGGACGTCTCAATAAAGCCGACAAAAAAGTTGTGAAATATTGTTAAGAGACGGTTTATAAGTGTGTTACCATGCTCTCTTAAGAATATATATTTATATAAGGGTGCTTAACAGGAGATCAAAATGGTATTAGGTCTAATTGCCTAACATTGATGAATAGGCGTTAGCACCGAAAGCTAGAATCTCTGACCACTCAAAAGAAATTAAAAATGTGGGCCTTGTGGCCGCTAATCACAGAAGGTTCATAATATTTATTTTTCTTCTGTGGGGGGGGGGGGGATTTTTGTGACCGCCATGGACCAGTGGCCGCATTGGAATGGTGGCTAACACAGATATGACTGTATAGGCATTATAAATTATAATCAGGTATTAGTATTAATCATAATTACCGCAAATAAAAAAAGAGATTATATTTATGATTATAACAAAAAACCGTACTTATATAAGCTGATGTGCAATTTAAATCATTGATACAGATGTGGAAAGACAGAATTCATATTTAAAAAGATTTGTTGTTTTGTTGATATATATTCCCAATTAATATTCATATATACTTTTTTTAAACATAACATATTTAAAGAACTATATATAATAACTGAGTAAGCTTGTTCTGAAGTACTCAGCTCTTATACATATTATTCTAATAACATTAATTTGACTGTGTCAAGGGCAACTCCTTCTTGAGAAGAAGATAAAAAACATCATTAAAAGAGTGCTTTAAAGTAGTTTAGTGTTTATCATTCATTATAATCATATTTGACACAATATATAAACTTATAAGAATGATTGTTATTACGCGGTTTTTGAGCTTTTAAAATTTGGGCATCTTAGTGCAAGGATATGTTGTGTAAAATTATGATGTACTTTTCCCTATTCAATTGGCTCTCATGTTCTAAAATATTTTGGTGCAAATGTTAGGCCATTTTTATTTTTTTAAATAAAAATAAGAGTCATTTAATGTAAACATTACAAAAATAGCATCATTGGCCAACAAAAATATATTATATATTTATGAATATTCTTTTTTATATCTAATATACCTTTATAAATATTTATTTATCACCAAAGTATTAGCTTTCAATAATGCATTTACTAATGTAATTTTGTAATATCTAATTAATTTGGCTCATCAATGCCTTGGACAGCTTGAAGGCATTGGAAATGAAATCGTTAAGTAGGAGTCTTGAGAATTCAAAAAGGGAATTCCGGAATAAATGTGTGACTCTTCTTCAATTACTCATGAAGACTTGATACGTCTGATTGCTCAAGGAAGTGATTAGCTGTATATAAGATATTTTTTACTTTGTATCATAAATATATTGTTATTCTTCTGCACTTGCCCATGGTGGTGTCTATGGTGTCAGTCCGGCAAGCACGATAGTCAGCAGCTCTCTTGACTAATTGTCTTTGAACCATAGTAGAAACATGTAATTGATCGCAAGGAAGGAAGGAAAAAATCAACTCTTCTTACCCGGATTAAGCAGAAGAACAAACTTGAGGCACACGTAGTCTGCACTATCGAATTTGAGGTTGGTCAGCTTATTCGTGATGTCTTGGAAGGAGTCGGACATAGAGGGTACACCCAGGAGGCGAGAGAGAGAAGTTCGAACTTTTGCCCGTTGGGAAGCGGGGTTTCGTCCGGGAGGTGATTGTGCATCCGTTGATGGATCTGGTCCAAGATCAACATCTCGGACCATGAGTTCTGAAGGAGCTTCATTTGATCGTCCACCTTGGAAAGGAGAGAGAGAGAGATAAAAAACACGTCCTTTTTAAAAAGAAAATATCACTCCATCTGAGAGTACATAAAGTCAACTGATAATTTATTCTGGCTCTAAATCACAAGCTCCAATGCAGACTTACAAATAAGTAGCTATGCGCTATTAATAAAGTATGGCATTAATATTTGGTAAGTGTATAACTCCTCATTTTAATATATTATTTATATATATTGTCATTTAGTATGCTTTGTGTTCTAATCTGCTAGATTAATTCTTACACCTGTATGATTAAAATATGATGTGAATAAAAAGCATGGCATTAATAAATAAACTTGGTTATGTCGCACAAGTTAAATATTTTATTTATATAAAATGATTATATTTTCAACATATATTTATCTATTTAACTTTTTTACTCAACGACAGAAAGATTCTACTGACAGGGGTAGGTATAAACTATTATTGCCCTATTTGTTCAATAGCCTAGTCATTCTCATTTCTAATCCTATGAATGATAAATGAACGTTTAAAATGAACGAATCCCTTGAACAATAATTACATCCTGTTCATAAAAATCCTACAAACTTGTTCCCCTCATAATCTTCAAAACAATTAATAATTACTCAAATGCTTATGAGCTAAACAAACATGTTAAATCGATTTGTAAAGGATTTACATATCTTATCATAGTGGATTATACTATCCAGGTTCCATCTGAATCCATTATTGGTAATAATTGAATGCTTTAAACTCCAATAAAGCTTTAACAAAATGGAGGATGTCGAATAACGAAGAAGAAGTCTAAGAGATTAAAGAAAAAATGTTTGATATCGATTTATGTGGAAGATAAAAGACAAAAAGGTTGACAGCCTGATTAGAAATGTTTTTGAAGCTTGGATATTAATATATATACACATACATATAAATACATGAGTAGGCATATAATTGTAATGATTAAGCTAGTGCTCCAGATGAAACAAATGTGCCTTAAAAAGTCCTCTTCAAGAAAGTATAAACGAAAAGTGAGCAATTGCTTTCACTAGAAAAGCTTTTCTTTGTCTAAGCCTAACAGCTCCATATCAAACTAAATCTCCAGAAATGTACGCCTTCAAAATTGAGGTCTAATTCGTAGGCTTTTAACAAGAGATTCTTGATATATTTCAGTACGCATCCCCTCATATTTAAAAAAATGTACACAAAATATACATTAATAGAGTATTAAATAATAATTTAAAACAATAACTATTTTAAAAACTCTCGCTACCACGAACAATCACCTCCTTTTGGTTATAAATAGCATGCCCATAGATAATATAGAGAATGCCAAATCCACGCATGGTAGCGATGAATATCGACCTATGCTCTCCATTGTTGGGGAAATACAGCTGATAGAAAGAAGAGTGTGTAAGACTTTTTTATCCTGAAATATGGAGAGTAATCTTCCGTTCTCTCTCTCTCTCTCTGCTCTCACTTCTCCAACAATGGAGAGCTCACAAATATCCCGGTGTTTATGGTCTACCAATCCCGACTTGGCCCCTCAATATCATTAATATTATCTAGTGGAACCACGGTTATATAAATAAGTGATAGATTAAAAGGAGGTCAAGATCACACAGTTGGATTATTTCAGAGTCCAATATAATATTATTATTATTATGTATATCGTCACCCATAATAGCTAATATCACAACAAAAACAATGATTATTATTATTATCAATGAAACACTGACCTAGTTTCCCGCCCCCCTCCCTTCTCCACAGAGATACGAATGTATGAGGTTGCGTGAGCAAGAGAAGAAGTGGGAGAGCGCGATCCTCTACTACTCTAGGACAAGGAGTGAGAAGAAGGAGAATAAGGAACCCCTCTTAATTAGGTCAATGCTGCAGCCTCTGTAACTCTCCGCTTCTGTCTTAACAGACAACTATACAATCATTTTTCTTTACAAGACACACACATAAAAAAAAGAAGAGAATTCCTTCTCGCAAAAGAAGCAGGAGCTCTTTAAAGAGAAAAAACTACTTTCACTCCCTAGGCAGGCAAGCAAGCTGCTTTCTGCTTTAGTTTCTATGAGAAAGAGAATGAGGTGCCGAAATAGCACATAGCAAGTTATATATATATATATAAATTGAAACTGAAAGTAGATTATACTTCTAATAAGAATAAGAATATTATATTAGCCACTATAGAAAATATACCAAAAATGAGGGAAGGACTAGGGGGAAAGAAAGAATTGCTTACGACTTAGGCAGTCATGTAAATAGGAGTAGATGCTGCTGCGATGCAAGGAATAAAGCACAGAGAGAGAGAGAGATAGAGTGGAGGAAAGAGAAGGAAAGAATGAAACTGGGTCAGAGCGAAAAATGGGGTCACAGAGAACAAAGATGCACCAGGGCTTTAATACATAGGGATATGTATTTAAAGATTAATCTTCTCTCCCTTGGTGATACAGAGTTTGTCTATGGATGGTATATATATATATATATCTATATCCAAGAGGATTGTGACGGATGAAGGATATAAGAAAGAAAGAAGATGGAGATAATAAAAAAGCGAAAGTAGAGACGGCTGTAGTGTCGCTTTGGGGAAAGTTGATGATCCTGACTAATATGTATAATAAGCATACTCTGTGCTGGAATCATCATGGATTAATATTATTATTCTTTTCCTCTTTCCTCCTCCTCTGAGGGGAGAGAGAGAAGACTATCCAAATCATTCTTGCGCCTGCTTGCGCCTCTGTGACAATGACCCAGATGTGTGCTTCGTACTGCTCCTGGCTTAAATACAGCCAGCTAGCTAGCTAGCTACCTGGAAGGCAGAAAGAAGACGAAGGAAAACGAGGGATCCCCCCCACACACACACACAATTGGAAGATTTCTTAATACTTATTTGTGTGTGGTGAAAGTAGGTTTCTGAGTTGGCAACGAAGGGCATAAGCGCACACAAAAGGGGATTTTTTTTTGCTGAGCCAGCGATTATTTTACTGACTATAACATATAAAGTATTTCTTTCTTTCTTTTTAAAGTATTACCAGCCGACACTTACATCAAAAACATATATACTGTTAAATCGTCTTTCTTTCCAAGAAAGACGATTTAAAAAATAAGCGGCCTTGTGAGCCATTAAAAAGTAAGTCAGTGTAAATCTGATTACGAAATAATATCTTTTCTCTCTTTCATACTTTGGACTTGCTTTAAACAAAGCCACTGCTTAGGACATTGTGCAATGTTTTGTGTTTTCTTACCTTTAATTCCCTAAAGTAATACGAGTTTCTTGCCCAGTCCACTTGAGCGAATAGGTTATGGTCCAGGACCTTGCAGAGTAGTTCGAAAAGGTCTACTTCCACTTGGTTAAAGGACTGGGACTGAAGGAGCTTGTAGAGCTCTGACTGCCATTCCCGGTCGTCTAGGGAGGCAAGGAACTCCGGATGATGGCGGCATCTTACCGGATCCTCCGGAGCCACCCGGATTGTTGTTGTTGTTATTATTATTATTATACTTTGGATGTCCTGGAAATGAGATGAAGAGAAGAAAGGTTATTTGTAGATGGTCCTTGAGTTTTAAGGATATACTTGAATGGCTTAAAAATATATATTTTGGAATCCTTTTTAAATAGTATATTTTAGATTCCTTTATTAGATAATATCTATAAATAGATATAGATTTTTTTTATTTATAAAGGAAATTTTGGTAAGATTTAAGGATATTTTGAATTTTTTTTTACTATTTCTTATAATATTTTGGATCTCTTATTTGTTTATGGATTTTTCTTTAACTTGGATTAATTGTAAGTTATTTAGAATATTTTATAGGATATTTAGGAATTTTTAAAGGATACTTAGCATAAATTTGCAGGATATTTTGTACACTTCTTAAAGATTATTTTGCATAATATTTAATGGTATTTCGAATATTTTGCAAAAAAAAAAGGATATTTTTAAATATTTTGGATTATTTTAGGGATAACTTTTCAAAGGAATGGTCATCCTGGTTTTAGGCTCTTTTTTTTACCTTTCCAGTGTTATTGGGTTGTGGTGTTGGTGCGTTGATCTGCCAGGAGATTCCGTCAGTCTGTTGGGCGAGTAGATTAGAGGGTGATTCTAGGCTGGAGGGACCTCCTCCTCCTCCAGTGCTACTACTGCTGCTTGTCGTGTTGTTGTTTGACCCCATGATTCCGGGTAGGTGTACGGGTGAGGGTGACGTGTCCGGGGATGAGGTCATGGACGTGACTTGTGGGATTTGAATCTCCTGCTTGATGTGTGGTATGGGTGAGCCATAGAGTGAGCCTGGAGTGTTCCCAGAGGGTCCTCCTGAGTTGTTGTTGTTGACAGGGACCAAGGGTGGGCTGGGTGCCGTGGCGTAGAGGGACAGTGAAGAAGAGGAGTTGGCTGACGAGTTATTGTGGTTGGGAGAGTGTATCACTTGACGCTGACGGAGGACCTGCAGCTTACGAGCACGATCACGTTGTACATGGGGCCGAACTTGTTGCGACCGCCTCGCATGCGGTCATGGCGAACGGCTGGGAAAGGGGGGAAACACAAGTTCATAGGATTAAAAGTCTCAATAATTATATGAGCAAACTATATGGCGGCTGAAAGGAGGACTTGAACAGAATAAGAAGAGTCTCATAGAACAGCATGACAGCAATATGGCGCCTGATTAGAGGGTTCAACATTATGGATAGTGTAAGAGTGTTATAAACGGCATAGCAGCAATATGACGCATTCATAGGGGGCATCAATAAAATGGATACATAGAAGAATGTACTAAGAGCCATGGCAGCTGCATAAGAAAAATTGATGCATGGAGGGCATCACAAATTGCACTCGGATTGCACGATATAGAAGGACATAATATATGCTTAGAGGATATCATATATATGAAAGTTATAGAAGGTATCAACAATAAAAGAGAGAGAGAGAGAGGGATTAATGTACCAGAGAATGGTAATTGATGACAAGTTGATGAAATTGAAGGCGCTTAGAGGTTATCAAACAAGGCGCATTGAAAGCATACACAATACAAATCTGTAGGGGGTATCAACAATTTGAATGCAGTTTTCAGAACGACTTGAGGCCATGATACAACATAACTTCGTACATTATTGAGGATCCCATGAAGGGCGTGAAACAGATGAAAGAGTATCGTCAGTATTATGAATATGAATAATATTCAGGTGGATAAGTTAATTAATGGATATGAACAAAGTGAATTCATAAAGGACACCCTAAAATAAGACGCGCCTGAAGGGTCTTTAAGGCGGCTTAATAGCAAATAATAATAATACAGTAAAGGTCCCAGACCTTAAGAGAAAACGTGTGACATGTAGGGCACTGCATCAATGAGTGCATCATCATCATCAGAAAAGGCCTAGAAAGCACATAGGCATTTGTCTAATATATATATTAAGCCTGAACTAAAAGGGCCCAACTATTTACTGATATACTGTGTATATTAATATAGTTATAAAGCACAAGTAGCAGTTCGTAAGTATGTAGTAATAAGACGAGAACACAAGCTTCTTTTCGTCCTTGGCCTAGTTTTTAATTATGTAGAAAAAGCGCGCCTGCGGGATTTCGTAAGAAAGGCGTGCCCGCAAATAAATACAACAACTACAACATATCTAATAATATGCCTACTTTCACTTTTTATAGATTAGTAATAATAATAATAATGGAAGTAATAATAATAATGAAATTAGAATATGGACCCCTAATATGAGACTCTTTGGAGATGACGGATGCTTTTTTGGCGCGGTTTTTCGCACATGGTTACAAGCATGGCAAAAAAATATATACTTCACGCAGTGGAAGCAGTGGAAGATGGGAAAAAGGGGGGGAAGTTCTTTTTCTTATTATTATTATTTCGTTCAAGGCCGTCTGAAGAGGGATGAAAAGAAACGAGTGAAGTTGTAAAGAAAGACTTGAGGGTGGGTTTTTATTATTACTATAGGTTGCTTAAGAGGGTTTGGCGCGAAATTAAAGGGGGGGGGGGGGGGGGTGTTACTTGACTGTCCTTGACCGGGTTTCTTAAATCAGCTTAATAATTGTATGGATATTAATTGTAATGTAAGATTCCTTTTTCTTACCTTCAAGCTTCATTCCGACGTCCAAGCACTTTTGGAATCGACAGTATGGACAGCGTTTCCGCTGGGTTTTGTCTATGACGCAGCTCCGGTCCGCTACGCAGGTGTAAACCTTTTTGTTTTGGACGGTGCGTTTGAAGAAGCCCTTACAGGACTCGCAGGTGAGTAGGCCGTAGTGGTATCCGGAGACTTTGTCTCCACACACGGGACAGAGTTCCTCCATGCCATCCTTGGAGTCTGGGGCTTCGGGGTTGTTATTGTTGTGAGGGTGGTGTGAGTGGTGATTGGTAGCGGAGGAGGAGGATGTTGAGGAGTGATGGTGATAGGGTGAGGCCCCTGCCGCAGGGGAGGACGAGGACTCTGAAAAGAGTAATGAGCCGGGTGAGGATATCTCGGAAGGTCCATGTATTACATGGCCGCCATGATGTGAATGAGGGCCAGAGGCAGCCGCAGCTGCCACAGCAGCATGGTGAATCACAGAGAGGGGACCCCCGTTTTCCGGAATGCTGGCAAGGCCGTTCCCTCCGGAATATGAATTATCCCCGGAGTTCGTTCCTCCCAGGGGATGCACAACATTGCTGAGATCCTCAAGGGATGCAAAAGAGGAGGGCATCTCCATTGTGGGCAGAAGCGTGCCGCCCAGGGGCGGACTTCCACCCGATGAACTACTACTGGAGAGGCTCATGCTGCCTCCAGTCATCCTGAGCAATATCAGGGATCAGGGAAGAAGGAGAAGAAGTTCATCCACCCACCCACCACAATCCGTAAAAGAACTAAACATTCCTCCAACAACACAATAACAGTCGTCACTAATATTATATATGTATGTATATATAGAGAGAGGACAGAACACAAGCAAATGTAGGTCACAGTAGATTTAAAAACTACTTATTCTCTTTTGTACACCTTTATGTTACTAAATGCAAGTTTATATTTATATATTATTATATTTACTTAAAAATTGTTTTATTAAAAAAACTTTCTGTATAAAATAATAAGTTATATATATATTGTATATATAAATAATAAATTTAGAGGGAATATAAAAAAAGGTTTTCCCCTTGCACGGAATCAGTAATAATAGAAGTGCACAGACGAGACACAGAATAGAGAATGAAGAACTAAATTTTTTATTATTAGTAGTTACACACGACTCTAAAAAAATAAAAACTTCAACCCCCCCCCCCCTATTAAACATAAGAAAAAAATAAATCCTGTAGTGGTGAATAGAAAAGAAAAAACGCAGGCCCGGAGAATTTCTTGCTGTTATAACAATAATAATAACACAAGTAGGATATATATTTTTATAATACTTCTTATTCCCCTCCTCCTCTTCTCTCTGGTGAAAGTATTTTTTAAGGCACAAAAGCAAGCAGGTTTTCCTCGCACGCTTTTTTGTCCTTAAGAACATGCGGGCGAGCGCCTCTTTTCCCCCCTTCAACCCTCCTCCCTTCATCTCCCGGTAGGCCTTTTTCTAAGCATGAAGAAGAAAAAGAAGAAATGAGAGGAGGCAGCACTGACCTAAATTCTCGGTTTCTTTCTCCTTCCCCCTCTCCTCTACATACTAGCCGCACTGCCAGCTTCTCATTCTTCTTTCACTTCACAAGGGGAGGAATTAAGTACATATATATATATATATATGTAAGGCAGTTATAATTGTGAAAAAAGCTTCTTCTTCTACTGCTAGTAAGGGGGCTAAAATACACACATGTTTTATTCATTTTTCCCTTCGTCTCTTTCACTGCCTTAATAAATAAGCAAAAATAGAAGAAAACCCGACTTGCACCCAGAAAAGAAGAATAAGAAAAGGGTGGAGGATTCCAAAAAAAAGTCAGGAGCGCTCATTTAGTAATAATATACACTTTGACAAATTTATAAAAAATATCCCTCCCATTTAATACATTATTAAATGTATTCTACACTTTTATTAGATTATATACATAACATGTAATTTTTCTCTGCTTTAAGGCAATTTGACGCAAGAAATCTTTTTCATCTGATTGCGTCAAGGGTTGTGATGGTGGTGATGATGACCTTGCGGGCGCGTGTGCGGAGAGGCTGATGGCTTCACCGATTATATATATATATATATGTATAGTTATCTATAGTATTATATGTACTTATATCTTCTTTTAAACATTTCGACATCATCTTTTTTAGACTGCAGGAGGATGAGGGGGGGGGGGGGGACTCTGAGTGAGTGAAAGAGAAAGAGAGAGAAAGACAACTTTCACTTTCATTGGAAGTCGTTTAAGCCCTGCTCTGTGTATTTAAATATATTTATATGCATTGTCTTTTTGTGTTATTAAGGTACTTTGATATGATTAAAATAGGTGAAAAATGACAGTAAGGATTGTAGGGGAAAAGACTTGGGTGAAATAAAAAGCAAAATAGTTGTTCAAAGTCAATAATTTTGAGGAATATAATAATATGAATGTAGGAAAATATACAAGGAATATATTTACTCAAATATATATATTTATATATATATTATATATATATATATATATATATATATATATATATATATATATATATATAATATATATATATATATATATATATATATATATATATAGATATAGATAGATAGATAGATAGATAGAGATATAGATATATAAGGGAGTCCAAAAAGTGGGCGCTTGAGGCAGGTGGACGCTTTACAAGTATACTTTATATATATAGAAGAATAAAACTATTCTGCAGGGTAAATTATTGTATCCCGTATCTTCAAATAGGTTTGGCTGTATATATAATGCATTCTTATAACGCGAATACAATTATATATATATATATATATATATATATATATATATATATATATATATATATATATACCAAGATAAGTTCAAAGTAGAACCATGTTTCTAAGGCTATGGACATTATTGAAAAGAATAATTACGTAGGGCTTAGCTTTTACTTTCGAAAATATGAATTTTTAATTAGTTATAAATTGGGACTCTGAATAAGGTAAAAAAATGTAAACAATGTCTGATTTTCCACTCAATGCTCTACATGCATGCATACAATAGAAGGAAGATGGAACTGCCATGGAAAACCGAACAAAATATAAGTGACTCAATATTTTATATTGTTTTGTATTTACAGTGTGGTGTCATAAACTTATTAACAATTGACACTGGATATTACATAGATTTTGATGATTAAGCCAAAGATGGGTTTTAACCTAAATTTCAATAGGTCCAGAGTCAAATGCAATCCATATAATTTAAGTTGTGTTCTTATATTACTGTCCAATACCTAAGGTAGCTATAGGTTGATCCCGAGTGACAACAAATATGCCATAAAAATGTATATTGTACGTCTTCATTTGCAAAGTATGGAAACTTTGATTCCTTTACTATTACTATATTTGTAGCTATACAACAAACAAATAAATTGTGTGTTAATTTAGTTTATACCCAATGGATTGGAATTGATGTTTGAGAGGAATGGTTGAATCACTCGTATATATATATATAATATATATTATATATATATATAATAATATATAATATATATATATATAGATATATATATTATATATATATATATATATATATATATACAGGGTATAGAAGCAAAACGTGGACTCGAGAGACAATTTTAAAAGGTAATAATATAATTTTATTTTAATTGAATAATAATTATTATTTTTAACAAAACTTATATATATATATATATACACACAATATATATATATATATATATATATATATATATATATATATATTATATATATATATATATATATATATATATATATATATATATATATATATATATTAATATTTGTCTTAATCCTCAGCAGAATCTTGCCAAGATGTTAGCACAACTAATTTAGACGGAGAGTAGGTTATTTGGGTGAAGCCGGAGTGATTGCTAAGCTAGTCTAGACATATGAGAAAATAAAAGGGGGTCTATTCCTCCTGAACAAGAAGAAGAAGATGATGCTAGCTGCTTGCTGCCGACTGACTAGTTGTTCTTGTTGCCGTAGTGTGTGTGTGTGTGAGCTGTTCCCTCCTACAAGGAATGCAAGCTTTCCTTACACCACACACACAGATTCAGGTTAGTGGAACACTTGTCACAATATATGTATAATATACATATATATACAGAGAGAATGATGACCTACTAATTAGGCCCAAAATAGGAGGCCCGGGGGGGGGGGGTGGAGGTCTGACGCTGACCCAATAAAATTCATATATTGACTCATAAATAACCATGGCATTTTAATTAAAAAGTAGGCAAAATATTTAAAGTTGCAAATAAATTTAAAAAGAAATATAAACTTGTGAATAATAGATTTTGCTCTAGATAAAAGTAAGATTTTGATTTGCACAATGTTATATACATTTAAAATCTTCCTTGTTTATTGCACAAATGTATATATACATTTAAAAATCTTCCTTGTTTATTGTTTGTTTATACATAATTAGAGCAAACACATTTCACTGTAAAGTCGAAAAAAGACATTTAGACTCCTTAAATAACAGATTAATTTTTGAAGAAAGATATTACTTTTTGAATGTGAAAAATAGTTCTTCATTTCGTGATGATTTTGATTTAGCTACTAAATCTTTACCAAAGAAATAATAGCATTCTTATTTGTTGTCAAGGAAAGCCTGTATTGGTTTTCTTATCGTATAAAATGTAATTCCAATATTAATTGAAACAATAAAATAGTAATTTAGCTCTGGTTGTTCATTTTCTAGATTATGAAGGCCGTGGTTCACTCAATAATGGTTTTGCATGTGTTTTTTTTAATGTTATATTTGTTTTTAAACGTAGCTTTATCAAACTTTTCATTTATTTATTCATCCTTTATACGTGCATTTTATTCTGTTCGAGATATCTTTTAGATCATAAATAAATATTTAAATCAAAAAAAAAAAATGGTTTTGTTTGTCTTCCAAAAGTATAATCTATATCTGACTGATTTGTTGGTCACCTGTTCTGGTTTATACTATGATAAGGAAACCCAAAGTAACCAGACTGAATGTCTACAAATTTCTATGGGGAGACTCAGTTTATTTATTTATTTTTAAACCAATTCAGTTGCTGTAACAAAATCTATATTTTCTGTCAAGAAAATCTATGAATGATTCCAATTTTGACATTCATATATATATATATATAATATATATATATTATATATATATATCTATATATATATATATATACATGATAAATAATAATCCTTCAGAATATACATAAATTTCAGATTTCCATACCCAGAATGCTCAAATGTTCGTAAGTAGCCAAATTAACTCATAATGGATCTTAATAAAATATAATTGTTTTGAATGAATTCATGATTTCAACTCTTTTGTATTTCAGATCCATATTTCTTAATAACAATGTTGAAGCATCAAGTCAGCATAACAAATAAATATATGAAATATGTCAGCACTTTAAGCAAGAAAAAGTTTAGAGTTATAATAGTTAAAAAAACATATAAATATATATATTATTTATATATAATATTCTTATTTCACGTATTTCAGATTTGAGAGGATTTTACCTTAGTGCATAGAGATCATCTTGTGAAATTTGAACAAAATCGAATATGTGAACTGTCTCCTCAACGGACCCAAATGTTATGTTGTAAACTTATGTATAATTTTTTTTTCGTCTTTCGATCCCTTCTAATGTTCTCAATATAAATGCTATTTTAAAATAATTTGGTGCAAAATGTAGGTATGATTGCAAGAATTCCAAAAGTAATTATTTATGCATAACCAAAATTGAACGATATTAATGTTTTGAAAAACTCTTTTTGGATATTTTCCAAAAAACGACTATTTTCAAAACAATAATATCTCATTCAATTTTGGATTTACATAAAACATAAAAACAAGTTTGAAATAAATTTGCACCAATTTGTTTGAAAAGACATTTATCATGAGGACATCAGAGGCGATCGAATGGCAAAAAAAACTACATAATTTACTACATAACTGTTGGGTCCGTTGTATATACCTCTATATATATATATATATCAGGCTTGTTGATTTATCGTTCATTTATTGTCGTTCGCGAACAATGAACGACAAAGTTTTTGACAAACGATAAGGAAAAACCTTATCGTTCGTTTTTGGCGCCAAAAAAAGACAAATATTTTTATTTTCATGGGACAAATTTCCTTGTAAAAAAAAACGTCATCACTTTTTCTAGAAATTTATTTCTAAATAAAAGACGTCATCAATTTTTTTCAGAATGGTGAACGACAAATGAAAATACGACCTCAATTTTTTCAAATGGTGAACGACACAACGAAATGGAGATCGAACGATTCATTAATAATTACATATGAATCGACGATAAGATAATATATATATATATATATATACGAATTATAATATATATATATGCATATACGTCAATATATATCTATATATAGATATATATATACCTATATATATAATATATAATATATATATATATATAGAATAATATATATAGATAGATATATATATATATAGTATAAAAGATAGATCAAATATTATGACTTATAATTCTACGCTTGAACATTTGCTCCTAACGTCTTTTAATAATTTTCTTTTCCACGTAACTATAACCATCAAACAACAAGTACTACTCCTGCCCCCAACAATAAAAAATGATCGTCGGCTCTGTGACCTATTTGTTGTGTGGAGGAGGAGGTGGATGATGGTAAGAAATAGAAGAATGCATTTTTCTACGAGGGATTCTTTCTTTTTTCCCTTCCTTTTTTTTAAAGTCCACAAGTTTCTCCAACGATTTTTTTCCTTAAAAAGCCATTTAAACTGCCATTTTCTTTTTCATGATTGCTGTGCTTTTTATTATTATTATTCCTTTTAAAAGCGAAGCGAAGTCTGAGGGGTCAATGGGGACAGAGAAGAAGGAACAGGAGCAGAAGAAGAAGTAGGAAGAAGGAACGAACGAACGAAAAAAGGAAGAAAAATTTCGGTTATGTCCTGACCTAATTTCCTTTTTTATATTTTTTTTGTTGTTAAATGGCCCTGCTGGAGGATGTTTAAATAATGATTCTTATATATATTATATGGCTGGTCAACAAAAGGAAACGCATATTATAATAAAGACTAGAGCACTTGAACCCACATGTTATCTTTCACAAATGAAATCAGTTTAATATGATAAAAAAAGTCATTAAATGACCTACCAATTATTTATTTTTTAACTTATTTAATTCGATTTTTTGTTCTACTTTTTATGTGTTTATAACTTTTAATAAAAAATAAAGGGATAATATTATATATTTTATATTGGAGTCTCTAGTTAATCAATTATATATATATATCAGTCATATAAACGCATGATAATTACTTAATTATCTGATTAACCGTTGAGACTAATATAATAAACAATTTAATGCATTTAAAAAGATTCACATAAATTCAAGTCATAGAATGGGATTGGATCTAGGATTTTTTAATATATAGTTTTTTGAAAAAGTTACTGGAAAGACTATTGAATCAAAACCTTTAAATAAATTATCTTCATTTGGTACTTTAGATTTATTAAAATTGTGTTTGAATTTCTCTTTTCTAAAAATAATTAATGGTTATCAATTACATATTATAGCAACTAATTCATTGATTTTTAGGTTGATGAGCCACATATATTATAAAGTTTTTTCATATCTTACCCTCATCCCAAGAAGCTTCATTTTCCTCCTCGAATTCATCGTCGTCGTCGTTCTCTTCTTCAATGCCTCTGGAGGCTTTTTACTCCTGGCTGGTCGGCGCTTAGAGGTGATGAAGCCAGCTCCCGTCAGAGTTGTGGAGCTAGGGGCTTCCGCTTGAGGCGAAACGACGGGGAAGGGGATTGCTTCGGCTGGAAGAGAGGTGGGGAAATTGTATTGGATTTAATGTTTCTTTGTATCACTAGAGATGCACACTCAGTTAGACCATATGATGATGATAACTTCAAGAGTAATGCCTTTTTGTGTGTTGAGTATTTTGTACGTATTGAGTTCATTTTTTTTTATTGCGTAACTTAGTTATACCTAATATGTGTTTTAGAACTCTAAAAAGTGGGGTTTCATTCCATAGACATCCCCACCAATTTGTATGTTTGTGGAAAAATTTGTTGATATACATTGATCAAGACTTGTTTATGACTACCGGGCAGGAGATTTTTTTACTGCATCCCATAATAGTATATTATTTAGGAACTAATGTCAATATAAGGGTTATTTTAGTGATATCCATTATATATCATTTATATCTAATGTATATAAGTAAATATATATATACGAGGTGTGATCAAAATGTATCCGACCTTAATTTTTATTGGTCAAACGAACACAGCTATGGGGGCGGGACTTGCTGTGTGGTTGGGAGCATGACTACTGCGCATACTCATTTTTTTATACAGCTCCAATACAAGTCAGTCGGCGTCAGGCCATTCATGATTGAACAGGTGCAAGAAGTGTCGTCGGATTTTATTTCTTTAAAATGTCAGAAAAAGTCGAACAGCGTTATTGCATAAAATTTTGTTTTAATCTTGGTGATTCGCAAGTGGAAACAATTCGCAAGATTAAAAAAGTGTTTGGAAATGAAGCAATGGGCACCACACAGATAAAGGAGTGGTACAACCGCTTCAAAGATGGCCGCTTGTCAGTTGAAAGTGAACCACGCTCAGGGAGGCCCTCAACATCGAAAAACGATGCCATCATTGATCAAGTGAGGAACCTGGTGATGCAGAACCGCCGAATCACGATCAGAGAACTTGTAGACGAGGTGAATATTAGTTTGGTTCCATTCAATCAATTTTGACTGACGAATTGGCCTCAGGAGAGTCTCAGCCAAATTTGTACCAAAGCTGCTAACATTTGAGCAAAAACACCTTCGTCTGGAGATCGCACAAAACATTGGAACAGTGGTTCGTCAACCTCCCTACTCTCCTGACATGGCTCCCTGCGATTTTTGGCTTTTCCCAAAGCTGAAAATGCCACTAAAAGGGACCAGATTTCAGACCAGAGAAGAATTATGCAGAATGCGACAGACCATCTGAGAGCCATACCGAAGGAGGACTTCCAGCGATGCTTTCAACAGTGGCAGAAGCGTTGGGAGAAGTGTGTGGCAGCCAAGGGGACTACTTTGAAGGGGATTAGCATTAAATACTTGTATCATAATAAACGTTTGTTTTATGACCAAAAGTCGGATACTTTTTGATCATACCTCGTATATATACATATATGAAACATTTCGGCCACTGCATATATATCCGGCTTCGATTGGCTCGATACGTCCATCGAATTAATGTAAAAAGATTATTTTAATATAGATTTCAATTTGACGTTAAAATTTATAAGGATATTTTTTTTTATTAACTTTTTGTATATAAAAAGTTTTTATTTATTTATGTACATATATAAATAAATATGTCTGGAAATATGACTTACACTAAAACTTTATTTTACTCCCTTCATATTTCTTTGTTACTCTTTTCCCCTTAAAGCGATACACTTCATGGAGATTTTAAGCACTTTACATTATTTGTATTGAAATACTCCAATACTTTCTAATAGAAGAAGAGAAGTTATTTTGATGTGTCATTTAACATTTTTTTAAATCATAGTCTAATTAAAAGTGAATTTATATATATATATATATATATATATATATATATATATATATATATATATATATATATATATATATATATATCAACATGGAATTGCTGCACCATACCAAAAATGGTTTTCAATGAAAATATATTTAAATACAACTAAGGATGATAAATATTTCATTGTGATATTGCGAGGGGTGAAACTAAATATATAATGTAATATACATAGTTATGGAGGTATCTTACACCTTAATTTCCTTTGTCTTAGTATAATGCTTCCTTAAAAAAAAAACCCTGAGCCAATAACCAAATACACTATCTAAAGCAGACAAGCCAGGATGAATAAAAATATAATCAAACCACTAAAACATTTTTCTCGAGGGTGAATTATTAAATATACACTATCAAAAGGATTTTAAGAGGACATCCTGCATTTTTAACCAATCTAATAAATGATTTGTTCTTATATATAAGGTTATTCTTCAGAGCAGTAAATATGAACTACAATGTTCATTATGTATTTTCGCAACTGCCCTGAATAGTTTTACTCTGTTTTTGTATATAATTTAGTTTATTTTATTTTGTCACTGTATAAAATTTTCGCAGTTAACCGAATAAAATGTGCTTAACCGAAATAAATAAATAATAATATGGTACAAATGGATGTGTGGTTCATCAGAGGAGCTAAGAGACTACTCGGCCATTCAATTTTGCCTACTAACTACTAACATTTCAATTCTTACTCTGGGACATTACTCTCAAACAAACAAACAAAATAATCAATACCGATGGTTTATTTTCGAACTCCGTGGTATATATATATATATATATATCTTTTTTAGAAAGAAATTGATGAAAGTAGAAAATCTCTAAGACATTCTTTTATAAGTATTATTATTTTTTTTCCAAGCATCATGATCGTTTCTTTTTCTCTTCGTCATCATTCAGTTCTTCTTCTTGCTCTTCTCTCTGGTGAAAGTATGAAACGGATTAAGGTGGTGCTGGTGTTCATTCAACCTGCTTGGAAACAGTGCTGGAGGGAAGAGGGCAGGAGGGGACTGGTAGGTGGTTAGATTTGGTCTGTGCTTCTTCCCTGCTTGCTTGCTTGCTTCTGGTGAAAGTAGACCCGCTTGCCTCTGCTTTGAAGACTCCTTTTTTCTCTCTCTCTTTCTTTCTCTGCTTAGGTTCCGTGTGTGTGTGTCTTGTTTATATACATACATAATAAAAATCTTCTCCATGTTACCAGGCACAAACTCTTCAGGACAGGCACTGTCTTGCATAATAATAATAATACTATCTTGGTGAAAGTTCTGATCTGACGTCATTTCATTTGTTGTGAAAGAGTGATGGATGAGAGAATGTGGCATAACGATAATAATAAGAATAATAAAATGGCACTGATGATGCTCCTGGTTCAACCAGCAAAGAAGAGGGGGGGGGGGGGGGTCAGGGTCAGTAGTAGAACACCGGCTTACAAGTTACTCCAAAAACTGGAACATTTTGATACACAACAATGTGAGAAATACATGAATTATTTTTCGTCAAATATTGGAGAATATCTTTAAAAAATCATAATTTAAAGTTTGTTTAAATATGAGCATCATCATAATAAAAAACCGCTATGCTGAATTTATAGACAGTCAAACCTCTTCATAGTGGCTACTTAAGGGAATCCAAAAAAAATGGATGCTAGTCAAGGAAGGCTTAGTATATTCATTTTTGTATTCTACGGACGGTAACTATCGGCAAAAGACCTCTACAGATAGTTGGCCGCTAAAATAGGTTTTCTTGTTTATATATATATATATATATGCAACCTTTCTATATTGTCCCTTATAAAAAGTTGACCGCTGTACACAGAGGTTAAATGCTACATATTATGCGGAACAATTTTAAATGGCCGATAACAACAAATGACCGTTATAGACGAGTGACCTCTATTACAGGTTAGACTATATAATAAAAATTATTTTTATATTATGTAGGCTCAATAATATATGCTTATAATGATATAATCATTTAAGGATTAACATCATGAAAAAAAAACAGTCTAAGGAAGCATTACAGTTGTTAAGGTAGCATTGGGATATCGGGATTTCATTTGAGTCATCAATAGGCTACAAATAATGTTTATGGAGGGTCCAAACCCCTACCTCATATATATTCTGTCCCAAGTATGGCACCTTGAGGCTAAAAAACCTTATGGCGATTCGGGGGTGCTAAATCTATCTCTACCAAAAGAACATCAATTGCCATGTGTATCTATATAATTTTGGACTAAAAACGTCCTTCTAATCGTCCTGATGTAGTCTTGTTTTTACAATAACATATATAACATGTTATGTGTTTGGGAATTACATAAATTATATTTATGTTGAAAAAGTCTCCCCACTAAAAGAACTTGTAGGTCTCACTCTCAATTCCCGGATGTTATCTAATCTACTTCAACCACAGTTAAACCTATGTTAGCAGACAATAATCAAATTAACCCCCCCAAAAAAAAAAAATATATTCTATATTTGTACTGAATCCGTGCATAGTCGCGTAGCCCTCTCCACTTTTTTTGGGTTACCCTTGAGTGGCCAGGAGTGATAGGCTTTGACGGTATTTATGTAACTTCATCATCGCTCATTGCCTTTTCATATTTTAAATCATTATTTCTCTTCGATAGGTTAATGATTCCGCATAACGGATGTATTTCCTTTGCTTGCTATTAAATGAAAGTAGTCCAACAGCAAATTAAAAAAAGGAATTTCCGTTGTTTAGGGGCTGGAGTAATCAAATTTAACTCTTCATAGTTAAAAATAGGATTATTCAGCTCTTAATTATTATCTATGTATAAAAATAATCTTAAAATCCGTGATAGTATACAGGAGCAAGTTAAAAATAGTATCTCCATAAAAATCATGATGGTATTTTCAGAATACATATATGCACAGAGGTGGAAAATAAAATAAATTAAAATACTTGTAAGACAAAACTAGTTCACTGCAAGGGGCTGCATTGACGAGAAGTTTGGTATTATTTTATTGTTTAGTTTTACATACAATAGTATATATATATATATATATATATATATATATATATATAAAACGAATTCTTTATTTTATAAAAATGGAAGACTCTTATTTCAAATGTTTTGAACCTTATATCAAGTATCTCCAATTCATCCTAATTTTAAATAATAACTTTTATAGTTAATCTTTAGTGCAGAATAGTAATTAGCCAGTTTTAACAACATACACTTTGAGTCAACAAAAATTAATATTAAAATTTTATTTTAATGAATCTATACAATTTTGCATTCAAAGTGTCCATATATCTTAATATTGATTTGCTTTGATGTAAAATTTTAAAGGGGTAAAATAATGATATAAAAATGGGGCTGTATGCAAATTTTGAAAGACTTGCAAACTGTTTAATTATCATATTTTTCATTCTTCAGTGCAACGCTAAGAAAGTTTGTTATGGGATTTTAAAATTTGTTACAGATTATTTTTTCCTACGGATACTCCCTTCATCGCTTCATATTTGTGAAAGTATACCCATCTACCGTTAAAAATTGCACACACCTTACACATATATTCACATACTATATGATTTCAAAACAAATCTCAGCAATGAGATGAAAGTTGTATACCAAAGAGGATTAATCTACAATTAATATTTCAATCCACCAAGACTTCGGTGAACTATGATGACTAAGAAAAAAACCACAGAATCCGTTGGTACTCCTTATATGGACTTGGAAGAAATGATCCAAGATAAAAAAAGAAAATGATGACTCCAACAAAATGACCCAAAAACATGGCAATATTTTGAGTGGAATAACTCACAGTATATTACAAATACTATTTATCAACTAAATATGTAGAGAAAATAAGGACCAAAAATGATTTTATTTTTACAATAATAGATATTGATTTCCTTGTTGTTGCTGTTTGACAGAGGCAAATATTTATTTGAGCAATTTTATCATGCGTCATCTTTTTACTGTTGAAGTTAAGGTAACTTCTTCCTGAGCCATTTTTTTGGTCATTTCTTCTTATTTTCCTCGTCCATGCCTTCCTAATATCTCATCATATATAATATATATATATATATATATATATATATATATATATATATATATATATATATATATATATATATATATATATAGCGTCTCCGTCCACTGACCCAGGTGAACAACCTGTGTTGTTGTCAGGAAAGCATAAAAACATTAGGTCATAGAGAAGATTCTCTTGATTCCCAGTCAATAACAACACTACAATATGAAATAAAGCCTTACAACTTAATATATATGGACATTTGTCCACATCCGCAGTATGAATATTATTTTTATCTTTTTGGCCTTATTTGTAGCGTCAAAATGGCCCTCAAAGGCCACTCGTGTTGTATTTGAATCACATAAATTATTTACTTGGAGGAAATAATAGTAGGTGAGGAGCCCCCTCGCGCTTTTCAGGTAGGAACCTAAAAATAAATGCTACTTTTGCTGTGCCTCCATTATCACCGGGGGATTTAAAAAAAAAACCTACACCATCTGCCAGTTTCATGATCATGCGCGAAGCGCCACCACCACATCTAAATATGTTGAAGCCTACAAACTATGATAAGATAAACAATTGAATACAGAGGCAACTAGATGGTTCCATTACATTATTATTATTAAATATAAAGTTTATTCAAACAGTTTTAAATTACTTTTAGAAAATAATTTTCAACCTATTAAAAAAGGCTAGCAACAGATTTTAAAGTGAACAAAAAGAACTCTCTGAAGAATACTACGGATTTATTGGGTACGGTTACTTTGATCTCCTAACTGAGCTAGAAACAAATGAAACCACACTTCAACATGGCCATCGTGCTAACATTCCTCACAAACCTCTCTATTATTGTACTTATTATAGAAGGATCTGAATCCGCGAGTCCCGTTGAACATATTCATGAGCCGAGTCAGTACTAGGAGCGACCACATTGATGAAGGAGCTCCCAAACGTCTCGTCTCCTCCTCCGATCATTGAGGAGGAGGATGAGACGGACGGGGCAAATATTGACTGGAATCATGCCACCGTCCATCCTCCATTCGAGAAATTTGATCCCAAGCAATGATGAATCAATGTAAACAATAATAAGAACAAGGCAGGAGCACTCTGGATGACGAATACTTTTTTCTTCTTCTTCTATAATAAGTACAATAATAGAGAGGTTTTTATGAGAATGTTAGCACGATGGCCGTGTTGAAGTGTGGTTTCTCTTTGTTTCTAGCTCAGGTAGGAGATCAAAGAACCGTACCCGATTTATTACTTATAGTACTCATAAGAAACTATGAACAAAAAATTATATATACAATCTTTGTTTTTATAGATTAATTACATATATATATATATGTTGTTTTTTTTATTCTTCTCGTAACTTATGAAAATAACTTATTTTCATAAGGCACCCAATGCACCAAGGATATCATTAATGAGATGAATAATCATTAAAATCTTCTTATGATTTATAAAAGGGGCTTTTAAAATGATTTTACAAAAATAATAATTAAGGTAATTATGCTTTATTTTATTTCTAGCTTCGCCAAAATCATTTTCTCCCTCACTTATTCCCTTATCAAGAGAAAATTTGAAGATGAATAAGATGCCTTTTACGAGAAAGCCGTATACAACGTATAAATGGTGTTGTTGCTTATATTAACTCCAATTAAATTAATTATATATTAGCCAAGAGATCATTGAAATAAACTTTATATTAGTTCTCACTTTTAAGACTTTATGGATTGTATCATAGTTTTGAATGCTGCATGTATAATTAGGACTTCATATGCCATAAATATCATAAACTAATTCAGCATGTCATTCTTTGATATCAAATTTAATTTTGTTTTTGAAGTGGGCTTTCATCCACGAATTTCATCAAAAAAATCACATTCATGAAGTTTATTAATTTTTTTCTTGTCTTAATAATGCATCTTTAAATGATATATATTATATTTCGATAGATATTTACTATTAGGGACCAAATTGATAACTGAATTTGAAGAAACAGATATATATATATATATATATGGTGCGGAGTGGCCACCGAGAGTACCGGAACTATTCTCGGTGGGCTGCTGGCCTCAAGAAACATAAACGGCCGTTGACAGCCTCCTAATGGCATATTGGGGCGTGTAAAAGGCCGGCGAGGGCATAATTGTCCCGGTGGATAAATTCTTACCACTCCCGTTCCTGTATGTTATATATATAACATATATGTATTATATACATATATTTGTATAAGTATATATATATATATATATTTATATATAATGTATATATATTTATATATATATATATATATCAATATAGATATATATATTATATATATATACTTATACAAATATATGTATATATATACATTTTGTATATATATAATATTAGTATATTCGTATCTATGAAGTATATCAGGTATTAAAACATGCTTACAAGGTGATGTGGCTTCATTTCTCTGTTGGAGTAGCTGGGGATTGAGTCCTTCGGCTCTGGACTCTTCTTCTTCTGTTGCCGTGGATGATGCCGCCGCAGATGAGATGAGTGAGAGAAGGGCAGTGGGCGGCTCCGTGTTGTTGTTTGCTCCTCCTGAGCTGTTTTGTTCTGGCAGTTGGAGGAGTGATGAGAACTGAGGAATGAGAAGTATGCTTGTGGAGGTGGATGGGCTCTCTGGAGAGCCCTGTGGGGCAGTGAGCGGCCATGGGAATGAAGGAACTGTATGGTTTGCTGCGTGGAATTGAATCTAGCTTGCTTTGCACTAAGTAAGGAAGGGGGGAAGGCTACATATTCCCTGGGGTTTTAATTAATATATTTTGTATATTAGAGAGAAGTGAATAATAATAATATTGTTGTTTGCTAATCTCAATGATCACACACAGGCACACTACTGATACACACACAGAGTGTGTGTGTATATAGTTTTTTAGATAAATAACAATCTTTTCTTTCACTTTCGTTCAAATACTAGTGCTGTGGACCCCCAACTACTATAATAATATAATTCATACTTTACTCACATCTTTGAACACTTTTATTATTATTATTTTTAAATAGTAGTATTCCAAGTGTCTGCTGCTACTGCTGTTGTTGCTCTCTTCCTCTCTTTCTCTCTATAGAGGGAGGCTAGCTTGGCCTGAAAAGGCCCAAAACCTCCATACAGGCAACAACGCCCGGCCGAACTTGCAAAAAAGAAAGAGACAAACAAGGAAGAAGAAAGGCAACACATGCACCTTTTAATTATGAGAGGAAGAAATGGGCAATAATTCACCCTTCCAATGACGTCACATGACTTATATATAATACAAATATAC
>CP045907.1:3188658-3229518 GCA_013387185.1 Caligus rogercresseyi | reverse complement strand
ATATATATAATATATATTATCTATAATATATATATATATATATATATATATATATATATAGATATATATATATATATTATATTAGACGTGTTCAAATTTGACACTTTTCTTTAAAAACATTCAAATATACGCTTTTCTGGTTCTCCAAGGCTTAAATAATCGTCAGGAAAATATTTTTAAATTTGGGCCGCCGGAATGCCTGCCGCATGGACCATTTAGGGCGGCGCCAATGAAAGTTAAGTTGTATGATGATATAGTAGTCCAAATGATATATAAAGAAAAAATTATTATGCAAAAGGGGTATGACAAACAACAAAAATTTTTTACAAAAGCAATTTGTTTTTTTTTATTTCAAGTTTATTTAGTAACCGACTACATACATAAAACGCATGTTTTAAGAGAGCTATGCAAGTACGTCGTATTACATATATTTCAGCATTGGAAAGGAAGGAAAATTATTTTTAAAAACTAAAATCTTACCTTTTTTCCTGCAATAATTATTAATTTTATAAAAATACGCTACAATATATAGGTATATATGATACCAACCGATATGTGCAGTTTAAATTACTTACTTTTTAGACATATAAACAAAGGAAAACAAAGGAAGGGTTCGGCAAAATTAATTGAGAAAAAACTTGGGAAAGAGATGTTTTATTTTGCTTTTCGCTATCACATTTCCAAAATTATAATTGGAGGAGTACGTGATACTCTTTTTGGCAATATTAAAAGTCAAACAACAATATTTTTAGCTACGTGAAGGATAATTGGAATACTTTGGATAAAAGCAATCGTAATACTTTAGACGAAGTGGAGCAAGAATGGAAGGAAATAAAGGCAAATACAACTGCAATTGAAAAAATCCTTGACAAGACCAGTCCTAGAGCTGATTATAGAGAAGTGGTCGACTTTTGTCTTATACTGTTTGAGACAAAACCTCCTCGAGACATCCATTGGACCAAATCAGGTGCTTTTCCACAAGCACAATGGATGGCGAGGAATATTTACTCTATGAAGATGTAGATTTTCTCTGAAAAATGCAGTATTCCAACTACAATACTTCCAAGCTAAAATGATTAAACAAAGTTTTGGCCTTGTTCTACACTAGATACTTGATAACCTCTATGTCAACAGCTGATGCTCCATAAAGGATCTTCATCTTTTCAAAAACATGCTTCAATATTTTCGTCAAGACAGTAAAGTAGCAACTTCTGTTCTCAATAAGCTATATAACAACCGTTGGTACCTCACCCATAAAACAGTAGTAATTGTATTGTTTAGCTCACACTAAAGTATAACCAAGACCGCTAAAGAAAAGGTCGCAGTAAAGTTATCAAAAACAGAGAAGCCTGAGCGGTACAGAATACGAAAACCAGTGATTACTTAGACAACAACCTTCTTTGACCTTATCGGACATGAATCGCACTTTTTATTTGATGCTCTGTGAGTAATTGTGATTGGTTAGCAATTCCTGCCGAGACTTGGGAACTTGGTGTTCTAAAAATCGCTATACTTTAAGAGATATAAGCAAATACATTTTTGCACGTACTCTCCCCATAAAATTGATCTTTTGATATGAGAATATACAATTACCACTTGGTAACTGCTGTTAAAAAAAAGAGGGAGAGAGTATTTTGCCTCACTTCTCTCCCTTCTTTTTTTCATTATCTTTCTATCCAGCTAACAGTAACAGCAGTTACCAGTGGTAATTGTATATTCTCATATCAAAGATCAATTTTTGGGGGAGAGTACGTGCAAAAATGTATTTGCTTATATCTCTTAAAGTATAGCGATTTTTAGAACACCAAACATATCAAATGAAAGCTTGGTAACCAGCTTTAATATTTTGGTATACTAAATCATGTCAATTCAATAAGTAGAGAGTTATATGTACATTAAAAAAGTATATCTCGCGTACAAAATGACGCATATAATGGATTATAAATGCGTCAGAGACAAAGTAAAATTTTGAGAGGATACCTTGACGCAAATCTAAGAAACACATTATTATTTATTTTTTCATAATCGATTTCTTATAGGTCAATACAGGCTCTGAATCATATGATGTAAACTCAGATTGTACTGAATTCTGAATTGATAGAATGCAACCAAGGTCATTTTTGGATTTATCATCTAAAGTTTTACTAAATTTAAAAGTACTATTTTACTCTGAAGCGAACAAGTCATCTTCTACAGGCGAGTGAAGTTAATTGATACAAAAAAGCTATGAAATATGCTAACATACACACTCCATTTTTTCTTTGTTTTTACTGAAAACTTTGTTTTATTAAAAAACATCAAACATACGTCTGGTAGTAAATTAGATTTCCTTTAAATTAATAATTATTATTGAAGTCTGTAACGTCCACCATTTTGAAGAAATTTGCGGAAAACTATATTTTTACTAAATTTTTAAAACTTTGACCTCGTTGCGCGACCTCGTAATGTTGACCGATTTTGTTCAAACTTTGTATGTCGTCTTCTTTTATCACCAAGAAACAGAAAATCCACAATTTTGCTAACATTTCAATCATTTGAAAATAAGAACAGCCCTAAATATATATATATATATATATATATCATAGCTGGGATTCGGTAAAAAAATCTACCGCCGGTTCGGTATTCGGTGGAATCGTCTTTATTTCCCCAAGAAACATCCTAGCACTTCGGCTAGTCAGGGATGTCAGGAATTTAAAAAAAGTTATACAATGTATAAATATATATATAAACTATATAAATCGAACAAATACTAAAATATAAATATATAATTAAAAACAAAAGGTTTCTTCGAAGAAAAAAAACCCTTAAATTTAAAACAAAAATAAATAAAATATTTAAAAAACACTATCGTCTGCTATATAGGGGCACATTTTTCCAAAGACTTGGCAACTACATAGGCTTCCCTCATGGTTTTGGCGTTGCGAAGCTTAGGACTACTATTCCAAATAGCTGCAGCACTGGTGACAAATGTGGCCACCGACTTAGGGAGAGGAGATCGGATGAGGCCGGCAGTCCGAGAACGAGTCGATCTGACCCCACCTTGGGCACCGAATAAGATCTTGCCTACCGGGTTTCGGTCGCCATTGCTACCATCCCGGCTTGCAAAGCATTTCCAGGTTTCCATAGCCACAGCCCGAACTGATATCCCATTAAGGGATGGAAGTCCGGCCTTGTGGAGCAGATCATCGATCCGCATGTGAACGCTAGCCCTTACGCCAAGTAAAGACCTAGCTGCGTTGTTTATGGAAACCTGGATCGATCTTGCAGCCTTCGGTGGACCAGTTACGTCGGTTTTTAGTCGAGGTACATTGGTCACCGCGGCAGCGTAGCTGACTCGACCCAGCATAAGACCTTTGGCCAACTGTTGCAAATATACTCCGCGTGGGAGGTGGAACGAAAGACGACTAATCAGCGCCGCACACTGTTTTGCTGACCGCACCACATTGGCCTCATGGGGACTGGTGGAGAAAGCAGCGTCGAACGTGACTCCAAGGAGCTCAATTGTCCTGGATGGCCTCACATCTACTCGATCTATTGGTATGGTAAATGTTTTGACCTCAGAAGCCTTGGCACTACCACCAATGAGGAGCTGCGTCTTGGAGGCGTTCATTTTGAGACCATTCCCCGTCGCAAAACGATAGAACGCTTCTGCCCTTTCTGTTAGAAGTCTCCCGATGGTGGTGAGGTCGTTGGCCACAGCCCAAATGCAGGTGTCATCTGCGTATCCAGAGTTGTCTTCGTCATGGATGCCCAGACAGGCAGGCATATCTGCAACTAGGGTCAAGTAGAGCAGAGGGCCCAAGATGCTTCCCTGGCGAACACCAAACTTGACCGGTAGAAGGGAGGACTTCGCACCATTCCAGTCGACACATTGTCTACCTCCAGACATATAGGAGGAAAACCATTGTAATGGAGTTCCCCTGACCCCAAGTGCTTCAAGTTTGGGTAGCAGTTGATTTTTGTCGACAGTATCGAAGGCAGAAGACAGATCGAAGGCAAGAATACCAACAACCTTTCCATCCTGCTTACCACGAAGCCACTGCGCATGCGCTGAGGCAAGTGCCGCGTTTGTGGACCTCCCTTGCCGAAAGCCGAACTGGGTAGTGGGTAGCGCGTTCAGCTTAGCCAGGTGCTGCTCTAAATCTCTTTTTACCAATGTCTCGATAACCTTAGATATGGCTGGAAGGATAGAGACAGGACGGTAAGAGGCTGGATCAGTGGATAACTTCCCTTTACCCTTGAAAACTGGGAAGACAATGCCCGTCTTGAAAGCGATGGGAACGATGCCAGAGGAAAGGGATACATTAACTACATGCGAAATAGGAGAAGCTAAGATATTAGAACCCTTTTTGAGGATGGATACTGGAATGCCATCCACTCCCATGGCCTCCGTGGGCTTCAATGAAGCAATAATCTTAGCTATCCTGCCAGCATTCGCAAAAGAGAAGTGGAATGACTCTGTCTTTTCAGGCCAGTCGGACATCGGGGGCGAGATATCCTCAAGACCCGCACGTAATTGGTCAATTTTATCAATATAAAACTGATTCATGGTCTCAGCGGCACCGGAATTACCCACAGTAGCAGTACCATTTACATTCAATGAGGCGGGAAGAGAGGCCTGGGACTTGCCAAGTATGTTGTTCGCCAGACCCCAGAGTGTCTTCGGCTTATTTTTCGCTGTGTGGATCTTGGCGAGGTTTGACTTGAGGTGATCGCGCTTAACAAGCGAAGAGACCCGATTGCGCAGGCGGCGGTACTCGTCTCCAGAGGCACGGTCCCGTGCGTTCATGAGGTCTAGTGTATCTTTTGCCAGATAAAGATCTCGACTTCGGTGGACCTTAATTGTTTTAATCGGAATGGCAACATCCATGGCAGCGGTGATACCCTTCTCCAGAAACTCAAATGCCTCGTCTGGGTCCTTGATGGTATATATGTCTTCCCATGGCCACATGTTCAGGGATTCGAAGGGCCTTAAAGTTCCGTCTCTTAATCTCCATCAAGGAAGTTTTGGTTTTTGTTGTATCGATGAAAGCGACCACAGGGCGGTGATCAGAGCTACAGTCACCCAAAACATTTACGTCTATCCTAACCCCAGAGTGATATACGTGGTCAAGGCAGGAGGTCCGTTGAAGAGACCGTCAGACTCCCAAGTACTTACAATATTATAACCCCAAGCCCTCGGGTCCCGCCTGTTGATATAGGATTTATTTAGGGTTGAAACCCACCGCCAACTCTGGTTAGGTATAAAAGTTTGGACCTAAAAGAATCCCCTGCCTTAGAAGGCGAGGACTAAGGGCATTGGATTAATGAGAGGGATAAATACGGATATTTTATCCCCAGTCAGGCTAAGGTAAAAATTTGCAAATATTATAGGGTCCCTCTCATTCCTAATAAAGGTTGGCGGTAGGTTTCGACACCCAAAATAGACTAATCGACAGGTGGACATGAGGACTTGGGCTGAATTTGGCGGTAGGTTTCAACACTAAATAATAGCCTATATCGTCAAGCGGAACCCAAGGGCTTGGGGTGTATAATATTGTAATTAGGGTTCTTCTCATTTGTAATTAGGGTTGGCGGTGGGTTTCAACCCTAAATAAAAGCTTATATCAGCAGGCGGGACCCGAGGGTTTGGGGTCTATGAGATTGAAAGTAAGGACTCCTTTTATACGTAGCCAGAGTTGGCGGTGGGTTTCAGCCCTAAGTAAAAGTCTATATCAACAGGTGGGACCCGAGGGCTTGGGTATATGAGATTGAAAGTAAGGACTCCTTTTATACCTAGCCAGAGTTGGCGGTGGGTTTCAACCATAAATAAAAGCCTAAATCACAGCGGGACCCGAGGGCTTGGGGTGCATAATATTGTAAATTAGGGTTCCTCTCATTCTTAATTAGGGTTGGCGGTGGGTTTCAACCCTAAAGCCTCAATCGACATGCAGGTCCGAGGTCTTGGGTTGGATAATTAAACGTATGCCTCTCATAAAGTCAGAAGAAATGTATTTAGTCTTTGAATTCACCGACTTTATCATGTTTGAGCCATTTGCTCACTTTATAATATTGCAATAACATATATCGGATTATTATAAAATGCAAATAGGTTTGGTGAGATTTTTACAAATCCTGTTTGAATTGCCTATACTTATTGTTGCGGAATGCTCAAAAAAGTAGTATATTATTTTTGAGAAGTATAACTAATATTTTTTTAAATATTACCACGCAGTAAAAGTAGTATATTACATACTACTTTCAAGTAATATTCGACCAACACTGTATATATTTAACATATACCTATATATATACGAGGTATGATCAAAAGTATCCGACTTTTGGTTTTATTGGTCAAACGAACACAGCTATGGGGGCGGGACTTGCTGTGGTTGGGAGCATGACTACTGCGCATGCTCATTTTTTCTACAGCTCCAATACAAGTCAGTCGGCGTCAGGCCATTCATGATTGAACAGTGCAAGTGAGTGTCGTCGGATTTTATTTCTTTAAAATGTCAGAAAAAGTCGAACAGCGTTATTGCATAAAATTTTGTTTTAATCTTGGTGATTCGCAAGTGGAAACAATTCGCAAGATTAAAAAAGTGTTTTGGAAATGAAGCGATGGGCACCACACAGATAAAGGAGTGGTACAACCGCTTCAAAGATGGCCGCTTGTCAGTTGAAAGTGAACCACGCTCAGGGAGGCCCTCAACATCGAAAAACGATGCCATCATTGATCAAGTGAGGAACCTGGTGATGCAGAACCGCCGAATCACGATCAGAGAACTTGTAGACGAGGTGAATATTAGTTTTGGTTCCATTCAATCATTTTTTGCTGTTCGACTTTTTCTGACATTTTAAAGAAAATATATCCGACGACACTCACTTGCACCTGTTCAATCATGAATGGCCTGACGCCGACTGACTTGTATTGGAGCTGTAGAAAAAAATGAGCATGCGCAGTAGTCATGCTCCCAACCACACAGCAAGTCCTGCCCCCATAGCTGTGTTCGTTTGACCAATAAAACCAAAAGTCGGATACTTTTTGATCACACCTCGTATATATATTAGGGGTTCTTATTTTTCAAATGTTAGCAACATTGTGGATTTTCTGTTTCTTGGTGATAAAAGAAGACGACATACAAAGTTTGAACAAAATCGGTCAACATTACGAGGTCGCGCAACGAGGTCAAAGTTTTAAAAATTTAGTAAAAATATAGTTTTCCGCAAATTTTTTCAAAATGGTGGACGTTACAGACTTCAATAATAATTATTATTTAAAGGAAATCTAATTTACTACCAGACGTAGTTGATGTTTTTTAATAAACAAAGTTTTCAGTAAAAACAAAGAAAAAAATGGAGTGTGTAATGATAGCATATTTCATAGCTTTTTTGTATCAATTAACTTCACTCGCCTGTAGAAGATGACTTGTTCGCTTCAGAGTAAAATAGTACTTTTAAGTTTAGTAAACCAAAAAACTTTTAGATAAAGAAAAAAAGAAGGAGAGTATTTTTGCCTTACTTCTCTCCCTTCTTTTACCCCTTGGCCGTTCTAGTCTTTCTGTCTGAAAGGTTACCTCCTCACCACCTACCACTGAAGGAAGGAGATTTGAAGGGGAAGCAGTTTAGCTGCTTATACTGGAACTATAGCCCCTTTTTGTCCCGAAAGTACCGAGGAGCGATTGCAAGTATTGGTGCTTTGCAAGGAGACATAGTACGCTGCTCCCATCATTCGAAAACATCTTTATATCGGAAAATATATTTATTTGAACAAAAAGTTAAGTATTTTTACAAATTGTTAGAAGAAATGAGCATATTTTAAATAGTTAACCTTTGACTTGTTTTTTATTTGTATTTCTTTCGGGTACGGTTACTTTGATCTCCTACCTGAGCTAGAAACAAAGAGAAACCACACTTCAACACGGCCATCGTGCTAACATTCCTCACAACCTCTCTATTATTGTACTTATTATAGAAGGATCTGGATCCGCGAGTCCCATTGAACATATTCATGAGCCGAGTCAGTGCTAGGAGCGACCACATTGATGAAGGAGCTCCCAAACGTCTCGTCTCCTCCTCCGATCATTGAGGAGGAGGATGAGACGAGACGGGGCCAATATAATGACTGGAAATCATGCCACCGTCCCCTCCCATTCGAGAAATTTGATCCCAAGCAATGATGAATCATGTAAACAATAATAATAAGAACAAGGCAGGAGCACTCTGGATGACGAATACTTTTTTTTCCTTCTTCTTCTATAATAAGTACAATAATAGAGAGGTTTGTGAGGAATGTTAGCACGATGGCCGTGTTGAAGTGTGGTTTCTCTTTGTTTCTAGCTCAGGTAGGAGATCAAAGTAACCGTACCCCTTTCTTTCCCAGGCCATTAATTATAAACTATAAGATATATTCATGTTTTTTATATGCAATTGCTCCAATTTTCTATATTGTTGCTGCTTATATTTATTTACATTAAGCATAATAAAGTATTGAAGAGAGAAAAATGCAATGGAATACGCAAATAATGAATTTGGCTTTTAATATATATATTTATTTAAAAGGGGTGTGTATGTGTTATAAGGGGGGATCACATAATAGGATGTAGAGGATATAGTAAAAAATAGGGAGTAAAATAGGAGGATGCATTGATTGATAAAAACCTAAGGAGTAATAAGAATATATAGTTATAAATGTAATTAGAAATGCTATTTAAAAAAGTATGAAGACACAACAAGGAGGAAGAGGAGGAGGAGGTGATGAATACAGTCAAATGTGACGACCAGAGTGGTCACTCAAGTAGTCGTTAGAAACAAGTGGCCACAGAGGGTAGTTTCTTCTGTGAAGGAAATTGGGGTGGCCGCTAACACAGGCTTAATATATAAAGGCTTTCTCTCCTTCATTACGGAGTGGGGAATAGCGAGGAAGTAAAAGGAATATTGCTTGCGGAATATTGATAATTTCTTAAGGTTTTTGTTTTTTTTGGAATGATGGTTGTTTGCTTTGAAGGATCAAAGAGAATATAGAGTGTCGAAGTAAGGATGTGTAGATCTGAAACTCGGATTTTCCATTCTTGGGGGTAAAGACAGCTGAGAGAAAGAGCGTAAGAGCGAGTGAAATTTTTGTATCATTAAATATGCAGTCAACTGGATATTGTAGCAGAAAGGATTTTTTTTCTTTTCAAATTCATATTATTTAGAGTTTGCTCCAAGGTTTTGTAGTTTCATTTTAGTAAAACAGATTGTGTTTAGAGCTGGGATGGAGAAGGAAAAAATACATTATAAGGTATTTATATTAAGCTTTGATCAAACGGTATTAGTAATTTTTTCATAAATATACAGATTTTAGGCAGTGCCGGCACACTTTCAGCTCATACGTTTCAATTTTCCCCTACGGATTAACATGTAATTGATAGCGGTGTTTGATAGTTTTATCAAAATGACTATGATCTGAAATAACTTGCTGCTATCAGTAGTAACGGATAACATTGAACTATTACTTTCAATCTACCACTATCAATTGACACATTATGTAATTGATAGGGTGTTTATAAAGTCTTATCTTTTCTTTTGTTCTTTCTCTCGCTATCTGTCTCCTTAAATGGCGAACAAATACCCGGAGTTTCAGGTCTGATACTTCGGGGACTCTATTCTCTATGGATTTAATATAGGACGAAAAGGTCTAGAGATTCAGAGAGAAATACGACTGGGGAAATGATGAATGATGTCATTGGTAGATAAATAAACAATTTATAATTACGATGCAAGCCTTTAATAAAGATGCAACATCCTTATTACAAGGCTTAGGATAAAAATAGAGAAAGGCTTACAAATATGCACTTACTTCAATGTCTAGGCCTTAATTTTAAATTAAAGAATCAGTTAATGTCATAGCGCAGCTATGTTTCAATAGATATAATACGATGCCAAATGATTAGCTTCACATCTTATAAATAATGACATAAATGCAGTAAACTATATATAATGCATATCTTATATCATAGGTAAGCCAAACATTTATTTAAGTTCGATTACACGATTATCGAAATGTGACATTAATATATAAAAAGTTAAATGAATATATATATATATATTTTAGTAAGATAAGTTTGTTTTTACCACACGCGAAAAATACCTTTACAGTCCAATGATGCCATCGTAATTATAAAGCTAATACTTATTTAATTACCAAATATATATTTCGTTAATGAAGGGTTTTTTTTTCCTTCAATAATACTAATCTACGTATGACTATTTCACTGAATGCGTTTTTGTATTAACTCTTTCTCTCAAGACCTTGTATATATTATTTTAGGCATAATTATTTTGAGTAAAAAGGTGAAGTGTGCTTTTATTAACAGTCAAACCTGCCACTAGCGGCCACTCAAAAAGTAATTACTGTAGACCGCTATACAAGTTTTATTTAGTTATTTTTCAACTATGAAGGGCATTTGTGTGGCCGTTATCAGAGGTTTGACTGTCGTTTTTTTTTTTCTTCAAACACTTTCCAATTGCTTCAAAATGGTTTCTCGCTCCTTGAGCGCCTTCCAAGCGAGCTCTCTATCCTTTTGGGGGGCTCCTTTTTAAGGGAGCGTGAGAGGCTTATCTTTTTATAGGCCTCCATGACGCGTCGATCCGCTTCATTCAGCTTATTCCTCAGCTCTTGTCGATGAACCTCCTCCTTGGCGACTTTGAGAAGCCTCGTGAGCTGAGCCAGGTTAAGATTGGAGAGGGCGCGAAGTTCCTTTTGACAGCGCTTGAGCTCCTCAAGGATTTCATCATTTTCTCCTCCACGTGGAATATCATGGCTGTTGATATTGTTGTTATTATTGTTGTTGTTGTTGGCAGGTCCCTCCTCCATTTCGTCTCCTTGTTCGTCATCCCCTTCCTCGTCTTGAGCAGCAAAGATTCCTTGCTCTTCGAGCTCTTTAAAGACATGAGCCTCTAAGGACTCCGCTTGGGCAGAAAAGGAATTACTGTCCCCATTGGTTTCATACTTGAGTGGCTCGTGATTGCCGGCGGCGGGGGTGGCATTGCTGCTCTCCTCCTCCTCCACCTTCACGGAAGAAGGCCCCTTTGTTATCATTGTCTGTTGTGATGGGGCTCCATTGGCGTCCTCCATGAGCCCAGATACAAGCCTCTGTGTGAGATCTCCCAGTTCATTGCCGTTTGTATGATGATGTGGGTTGGAATTAGGGATCTCTTTCACGGGTCCACCTTCTTCATCCGCCCATTTCCGCGAGTAATGCTTGCCTTTCTTGGGTATGACGAGGTATTCGGATAGATCCTCTTGGCTCCTTAGGAGGTCTTGTAGTAGCGTGACTTCGTTGTTTGTGATGGGTGCGCAGTAGGGCTCTACGAATGACCAAAAGCGTCCGGGGGTCTCGTTTTTGGGTGATGGGGAGAGGGAGGGCTCGGAGACGGGGCGGATCTGTTCGTTTTGAAGGGGGTCAAAGTTGGGGGCGAGCTTGGGCTCACTCTTGGCGATCTTGGGCATGCCGATGACTTTACCGAAGGTGGATGGAGAGGAAGATGATTCAAAGGGCTTTCCACTGAGGCGGTGTTTTTTGCCATAACGGTCCTCCGGAGCCTTTTTACCGGGAGATGAGGGACCCTGAAAATGGAGAGGAATATATAAGAAAGTGTACAGAAAGTGAAAAGTATAAAGGAAACGGTACAAATACATGGATAGGCAAGTATTAGATACTTGAGCACCCCATAACTAAGGCATACAAAATAATACAAGATTTGTTTATTTCACTTTTTATTGAATAGTGAAACGTTTGTCCTTATTTTCACGCCATCAAAAATTTAATATTCCTGCTTGCCGTTGGTTTTTAATGACGTCAGTCCGGCAAGCGAAGTGTTAGCTCTCTTGGTAATATGGATACATCACATTGTATTGCAAAATATCTTGGTCTAAACAATATTTAACATATAAAATACTAATGATTTACATTTAAAAGGAAATTGTTAGTAGTTTATTAATGTATTTTGAACAGGGAGATTTTTTCATTTTTTTCCCTCCCTAATGTGTCCCTTCAGGACACAGGCCTTAAAAGGAAAGGGATTTAAGGACATATATAATGAGCATGCATGGGATTCAGGGTTTTATATGTGGGATCAATTGTGTCGCAATAAGATGAAATGATCGCAAAAAAAGAAAACTAATAAATGGGAAGAAATAGACAAGCAGAAAATGGTTTAACAAATGGACTCCATTGGAGTCACAGAGACCGCCGCCTAAGACAACTGGCCGCCGCACACGTCTAAATGACTATATTATGATGCAATCAATCATTTTCCTTCTTTATTTTGGCCATATATTCCATGTCCATTATTTTATTTATATATATATATATCAAGAGGTAATGAACTTCAAGGATAAAGAGATTGATGAGGATGAAAATATTAAGACGTGATCGTCAAATTGTGCGGGCTTTTACGTCATATTTATTGAATATTTATTATTTTAGCATATTTATTTTCTCTTTAATTTGTATATTTTGAAAAAGCTTTAAATCTCGTTTGATAATCAAAAACATTCATATTTATTGGGCATCATTGAGTCACAGACTGATATTATAAGGGATAAAAATCCTCAAAAATAATATTAACAAAAAAATGTCAAAAAAAATATTTGAAAGATCCCTTGAAAATATATAGGGACATACATTTCACAACAATGAACTTCGTTGTAATTATATGTACTTATCCTCATCAATTACTTAATATAATTGAGAAATGAGATTCCATACTTCATATCGGTCTTTGACATGGTTCAAAATCATATTTGAAAATAATAAAATAATTCATTAGCTATTTTATCACTTAATTATATTTATTTATCCACTTAACAATACCTTAAAAATAAACCTTTATTAATATTATATCCTTAGAATAGACATGCGGGAGTTTTGGCATATATATATACTCACTTGACCCAAGCCAACAAAGGCAACGGACTGATCATCCTCTTTGATATGCAGCTTACAAAGAACATATATATATACATGAATATTAATAAAACACATCACACAACACGAAATAATATATATTGTTATTGGTGCTGTATTGCAAAATAAAAAGTATATTGGCCTTCATTCTTTTGCTCATCAAACTCATAGAAATATTATCATTCAGCAAATGCTTAAAGAAAAATATTGATGGGGAAAGATTTCATTTTTATTTTTCTTCAATTCATATTAAAGCTAGCACAAAATCTTTGCTTCAAGTTTTCTAATTTTCGTAGAACAGATTTCTTATAGACCGGAGCCCAGACGAGGAAAAGAAAATATATATACGATGCGCTATAGACAGTAGTAAGCTTTGATAAAACTATCCAAGGCCGCTATCAATTACATGTCAATCGCTAGCAGTAGATTGAAATGTATGCACTCAAAGGGTGTATCCAAAAATCAGTAGATTTGCGATAAAGCAAATGCTATCGAGTGAATAAAGCCTATATATATATATATATATATATATATTCCATCCATCCCAGATCCCGTCTAAACACAATCCATTCTATTAAATTTTAACCAGAAAACCTTGCAGCAAGTACCCTGCACTATGAATTGAAGAAAAAATATTTTACCAGCAATATTTTGTTACATGATGCTAATACACTATCTAATGATAAAAAAGTTAAAGTCTCTCTCTTTCGTTCTTTCGGTCCACTGTCTTTACCCAGCAAGCAATGGAGAGCATAATAAAAACCCGAGTTTCAGATCACCAAATCCTTACACTTCGACACTAAATAAAGACAGTAATACCCAAATATTTCAGACTGAATTGAATTCTATGTAAAGATCATAAGACCTTAAGAAAAGATAACTTATGAAAGGGCCTAACAGCTATTGAAACCAGGTAAATTTTAATGGTAATTCGTACATTGCCTATCGTTAGAATTTAGCAGAGCCTTACAAATGAAAGAAGAAATAAATACAATTTGAATGTTTTGAACCCATAGTTCCTTTAATTCAGACAATGGAGACTAAAGCTTTCGGATATATTTTAGGCCTATAAAAGTAAAAGCATGCAAGTAGATTTATATACTTTTTTTACTTAACAAATTGTCAGTATGAAACTAAGATTAGGCGACAATTTAATCATTTGATAAAGTAGTAGCTCATCATTGAATTTAGACCATAGAATAAATAAAACTAAAGCTTTTAAGCCCCCTTACAATGAGTACAATCTAATTCTTAGAAGATGTGTATATCCTTTAAACGTAACTGTCAACAGGAAAACCAAGGATTTTTTTTTTCATATATGAAGAATAAGGGCTTCCGCTATTTGATTCAATGGACTAGCACTACAATCAAAGTGGATATCAAAAGCATAATATGAAGTCTATTACTAAAAAATCATCCAACAAATAATCTCATGGATGTCTGTTCTCATTTTAAAAATAATTATATCATCTTTTTTTCTGTTGTTAAATTAAAAACTGTGTAAAAAAAATTACAAATTTTGAGTAGGTAATGAAAATAAATAATCGAAAGTTCTTTCATTTTATGGGTTTGTACAAATAGATTGATTAGAGCTAGAGTCTTTCACCTCCAACAAACCTACTTTTCATTTCATTCATAACGAAAAGCCCTGAGCATTCGAAGCATAACACTTCAAACTCTTCAAAGAGTTTCTTCAATGTTACCATCATGTGTCAGTCCAATACAGGAACGGAGTGGGAAGAATTTATCCACCGGGACAATTATGCCCTCGCCGGCCTTATACAGGCCCCATATGCCATTGGGAGACTGTCAACGGCCGTTTATGTTTCTTGAGGCCAACAGCCCACCGGAAATAGTCCCGGTACTCCCGCTGGCCACTCCACCCCTGTATATGTATATCAATCTGTCTCAAAATCAGTGTATGGAGTTCCCTGGCCTTACTCTCTTTCCAGCACTGCGAGCTCCGTTTCCATTCCCATTTCGATGGCTCCCTTTGTGATTGTTCTCCCAGTTGGTGAGGCTCTTGTGCTCCTCCTTGAGCGTGACCTTCCTCACTACCGTGGAGGACAGGAGAGCCTCCAGCTCCATTTGAAGAGCGTCCACATCTTCAAGACTGATGCCCTCAGACTCGCTCCGTTTCAACACTGAAATGAATCAATGAAATAGCCAATATAGCAGGTGTGGTGTGAAATAGCCTCTGGGATCTGTCACTTTGTCGGTCTCTCTTACCAGCATGATATCGTGGGAGAACGCTGCTATTGTCAACAGATGCAAACTCAGGGAAGCTAAGGGGACAGTCTCGAAGGTCGAGTGTCTTTCCCGTTGTATTCGGGGACTCCTTCCCCTGGAAGGAGATCGGGAGGGCCCGGATTTGTTGTTGAGATGCTTGGTCATGGCAGCTGCGCCAAGAGGATGAATGGAGAAGGAGGAGGAGGGGGGATTGCCGGGCGGCAAAAAGCGAGTGGATTGGCTGCTAGAAACAGGGAGGCAGGTCGATACGGGGGGGGGGGGGAGATCTAATAGAGAATTAGAAGAGAAATGAATCGCTCGCTCTCTACCTGCGTCTCTTTCTGTTTTCCCCTCTCTCTTTCCTTCGTACATACATAGCTCTATAACACAAGGACTGAGGAGTAAAGAAAGAGAGGGCGTCAAGATAGGGTAGCCAGTGACGTCATTGCTATAAATATATGGTATTTTGTATTTTTTTAAACAGTCATGTCTTGTGACATCATTGGAGATTAAAGCATATTTTTCTTTCTTTCTTTATTCAATGCGTCTTGAACCTTGTTCACGTACTCAGGTAGATAGAAACATAAACAAAGAGAAAGAGAGCATAGCTTCATGAGGCTAAAGAGTACATCAGGGGAAACTTTGCGTCATTTGAGTGCCCTAATTCCTTAAATTCTTCTTGAGGATGTATTGAATGACAATGAATATGGGGTTTGAATGAATAAAATGTTTTCATTCGCAATGCAAGTTAGTTTCAAACGGACACACATAGTAAAATAGTATTAAAAGGACTGAGTAAATAATGATCGATGGATGAAATATGCAAAACATAAATGGACTTATATATTTCGCTTAAAATAAACTATTTTAAGTGTTAGTAGGAATTTATTTCACTTAAAAAATGAGAATCATTTGAATTTTATTAGTTATTCCCTTTCTTTGACATATTTAAATACTTTATTCCCCTTAGCCCTTCTAACCTTTGTACAAGCATTGATCTCAAAGAGTACAGGAAGGACTCATTAAAAATACATTGTCAAAACGAGTTTAGGACAACCACTAATATTTCCCATCCCTTAAAGTTCTATGTTCCTAATATCGGTGACATAAAACACATGATCGATATTAGGAACATAGGTTTTAAACACGAATGCAATATTGTCATAAAGAAAGCATAGTTAACTTTATAAGTAGACTTTAAGGGAAGAAATATTATTAACGAGGGGTAAATGACACATGCAGTTGCACTTTCTATTGCATTTCCTTTGGCTCAGTCTTCAAGCTTTGTAGCCATGGCCTTTAAACCCCATGACGTCATAATAAAGGATGGAATTCCTCCAGGATAGTCTGAGGAGTAAAGAAAAGAGAAAAGGTACCTTGCATTCCGGTGATGTCATCACAAAAGGATTTTCGTAGCAAAATATAATTTTGAATGAGCAAAAAAATATATATCTCTCTGAATGGATGACATTTTAAATTAAATTATAAGCGTGAAGGTCTGCTATAATATACTTATAGCATGAAATTAGTAAATTAAATGCATGGTTTCCTTTGACAAACTCTGGCATAATGTCATTGGTATTATACCTTTAAGCTTTCTCTTCCACCTTTTATTGGGGATCCCTCATTCTGACGTCATATACACTCTGATTGGCTCTCCTTCCCTCCTTTTCTCCAATCAGAAGCCTTGTTTTGCTCCCACAATACTCATTATTATTACTATTCTTATTATTATTATTCTCCTCAATAAAAACATTGTTTCTTCATTGTATTCTTTTCTGCTCTTTTATGATTCGATATTTTAACCCGGCCGCCTCTCTTTTTCCCTGTGTTCCATCCCGGCAGACATGTCCGCCGCCCTTTGAATTTAGCGACATCACAAGATCATAATGATGAGTGGGATGTATGTCCTGGAGGGAGATCCTCGAAGCCGTCTCCTGGGAGGAGCTCCAGACCTCCTTCAGCAGGCCCTACGTGAGGTTTCAACCCCTTCCTCCAGTGAAGTCCTCCTTCCAGCCCCTCCATCCCACCATCCCTCCATTTGTCGTCCCCTTCTACCTAAAGAGCCCCCGCTCTATACAGTCACTTCTTCAGCCTCCTCTCTTCCATTGAGCAACCGACTCGTCTACAAAGTGATTTACCCCGAAGACCTGGACCTCACAGCAGGAGGAGCAGGAGTAGCAGGAGCTTCCCCCAAAGCCTCCACACAAGGTCGAAGATATCCCCGAAAGAGAGGGAGGCCCCGCCGCGGACAGGAGCTCTCCTCTCAAAAGCCCTCCTTCCTCCCCGCCAAGCACCTCAAAGCCCAGTTCGGACTGAGTCAGAGTCAAATCCAAGGGGTCGCCATCTATCAGGATAGTATACGAGACGAGCATCCGGATGTGGAGGAGGAGGAAGGAGAGGAATCCCCGGCTTTGAAACAGAAGAAGAAGAAGACCACCCGCTCAGGAAGGATATCCAAGCCTCCCTCACACATACCTCAGCCACCAAACCCTATGCATCCTTCGAAAGAAACTCCGACACTGGCCCCGGTTGTTCCTACTCAAAAACCCCTTCCTAAACGAGCCTTCAACATCCCTTCCAAATACCGCTGCCGCGTCTGCAACAAGATCTATCTTGGAAATCGTAAGATGCTCAAGCATATGAAACTCTATCCGGACCATGGACCCTGCGAGGAGCCCCTTAAACAGCCTCCTCCTCCTCTTCCTCCAACAGTAGTAGTAGCCTCACTGTCCCCATTATACCCATGGCCCGAAACCAGCTCGAGGACTTGGTCAAATACTTAGACGCCGAGCTCGTTCTCGACGTTGTCTCCAAAAAAATGTTTGACAACTTCTCCCTCTGGGATCTTGTCTCTAAGAAAATGAGCTCTTCTGGGCAAAAAGGAATCCCTCTCATGGAAGGATTTCTATCCGAAATGGAAGGCTTTTTAAGCCGTTTAAAGCGACTTTTTGATCACTGTTTTACAGCTACTAAGCTTGGTGAGGGACGAGCGCCTCTCTCTGTCCCTGGAGAGCTCACACAGGCGGCACTCAACGTCTCTGAGGGGCCCTGGTATCTGGAGGATCCGAATCATATCCCACCAGAGTTTATAAAGTTCCTAGGACACGGGAAGAGACATCATCGACGAAGACGGAGGAATCTATCAGACTCCATGGAGGACTCCAATCTAAGCGCTGCATCCTCTTCCTCACATTCTTTAGGGGCGCAGATGGTTCTGGAGACAAATCTTGAGGCTGTAGAGCCTGAAATGGAAGAAGACACCACCCCAGAGGAGCCACTATCTAAGAGACGCTTCTCTGACCGTGACTCCCTTGATGAAGAAGAAGAAGAGACTGAAGAAGACATTATTATTTGCCCCGAAGATGAGAGTGAGGAATTGGATCACGTAGACCCCAAAAGGGTCCTGGAGCAGAACGGTATAATCATATCATCTACAAACTCCAACGATGAAGCACCACTCAGTGAACCGGACAAGCAGGTCTCCTCCATTCATGTGTCTACGTCAGAGCTTGCTCTGGAAATCGAGTCCCTTGGTCCATTTCCTCGTCCTCCGCCGATCTCTAAAGAGGGCCAAAGAGACGCTCGTCGCCTTCCCTCATTTTCAAGCATTATATCTCAAGAGAAGGTCCCTTCCCCTGAGGAGGTAGAGGAAGGAAATAGAGATTTGCTTCCTAAGGAACAACCCTCCAATTCACCCCTCTCGCAACAACCCCCTTCTACTTCAGCTCAATTACCTACCTTTAGTGTGGCTGATTCCCAGCAGCCCATCTTTAGTCTCTCTTCCAACACATCCTCCTCCTCTTCTAAGCCCCATTTTTGAACGACCTCTCAAATGTCCTCCTTGGAGGGGACACGAATGACTTTGGCTTTCCCGGCTCTGCTCTATCCGGAATGACTCCTCTTAAAACCCCAGAGAAACATGGACTCCTCCTTCATTCCATTCCACCTTCCTCCATGATGAAGGAAAAGCCGGATGTCCCCCCCGAAGAAGGAGGGCGGACCAACTTCCTGGGAGCGATTTCATCATCTAGTTCTTCGTCTTCTTCTTCTACGACTTTTGAGGTGGCCCAGGCATCAAGGCAAGCACCCCCTCTAGAAGAGACGGAGGGCCCCCCTGCTTCGCGAGACTCCCTCTCTTCCCTCTTCGATGAGGTTAATCCGAAAATATATTTCCTCCTGGACATTCAGTTGTAGGGGCATAAGGATTATGATGAACAGGAGTTGTAGATTTAAAAACCCTCCCCTTTTTATGTTCTTGTTTTTAAAAAGAATAAAAAAATATAAAAAGTGTACAATTTTGATCAATTTAAAACATTATTTACAAAAACGTATTTTTGTCTGCTAAGATTGAACATGTTTGTGTTATATGTTCAGGGCCCATCCATGATTGCTTTGAAGCCCAAGTAACTCATAATTATGGAATATGAGGCTGACCTCTTGGTCTCTTAAAGGGATAATTTGGTCCATTTGAGCCGGTTAGCTGCTCTCTTATACTCGATGGCTATGACACGAGCAGTTATCGCTAATAAAATCCAACGGGTTTTGGAAGTTCGTACTGATCATTTACTGTGAATCATGAAATTTCATGTTTGTGAATTATGTGAATTTAATTGTGAATCACCTTATGTCATTGTGTGAGCGTCTAAAAATATATACGCCTAAAGGACTAAGTTTTACGTATGAAAAAAGTATGACTATATTGCCTGATTCTTCATTCATTAAGAGAACATTTAAGGCAAATTAAATGATAATAACTGCATGGACGGAGTAGGAACATTTTAGAAGAAAAAAAAACATTAAAATCTAGCAAGTTTAGTCTAATGAAATGTCCCAAAAATACGAAAAAATACGCTACTTATCTTAAGAAAATATGGTACAAGCATTCATCGAATAGAAAATTCCTTGACTGGCAAAAAAGAGTTAAGCAGCACAAGCAATGTAGCTCTAAGCAATAAATTACTCTTGTAATGAATTGCGTTCGAAAAAATCGCTCTAAGGAAATATTTTATAATAAATTTAGTCTTATTTATAGGAGTACCATAAATCTACACAAAGACTCTGTTAATGTTTTCTTTCTCGATAATATTTCCTCCCATTTTATCCAGTGCAACGTATCATTGCATCACTTTTAATTAGTCCTTATTCATATATAAGTATATATCAGAAAACGACTGGGACACTTTTTTAAATTTTTCAAGCCGGGCCTGGACTTAGAGTATACTTTCGTTCTTTTGTCATTCTGAAAGTAACGACGTTTTTTTTTATAATAAAAAAACCGTCAAAAAAGCATTCAAAAGCTCTTATAGATATGATAAGCTTGTTCAGCTTCTTTAATATTGAAAGGTTGCTTCCTAACTCGTATACAATTTGATATTGTCACTCTAATCTCAATGTATGAATTTATTTCGCATGACGTCATATGTGGCATAGTATGTAATTGTTTTTCTAAGGTTAATATAGGGACCTAGCTAATAACAGCATTCACAAAAATATTCGACTCAGCAGCTCAGGAGAACCATCTTATGTAGCTTTTAAAATGAAAAACATATATTATTCCTGAAGTCGAGTAAACAACCAAGAGAAGGAAGGTATAGTTGTTATTCCTTGAGCAGTCAAATCCGAAAGTGTGATTGAAGGAACATCTTTTATGTAAAATATAAGTCATTACTAAATATTAATTGCCGGATGAACCTCATTTGAAGGATCCTTATGTCCAATTGACCCATTTGAACACTAATTAGACACATAAGGCCTATGGAATGTAAGGGTCAGAAGTCAAATTTAACAGACTCTTCCTAGAGGTTGACCCATGGTCGATTGTAAGGACCGATATATGACTTCTAGTTGTACTTCTTTCAGAAAAAAACTCGTTAGCCTATAATTTTTCCTGTATTTATTAACAAGAAAAATTAAATACCAATGTTTTTTATCAATATGATATATAAATTGTTTTTTGTTATTTCTTGCAATAAAAAAACAATAAGTCCTATATGTTGCTTGTGTTTGAAGAACAGCGACTTCTTTGAAAACACTGACCCTTCAAACAAAACCCTACTTATTTTCGTCTATTTGCTTGAATGAATTATTTTTGATTATGATGATAAGATAAAATATTTGAAGGCCTTGAAATGTAATTGAAAATATTTTATAAAGATTAAATCTTCGAAAAAAAATAATATGTATATAACTAAGGGCGTCGAAATTCATCGATAGCGATGGTTTAAAAAATGTACTATCGGCAAACTGATATATCGCTATACTTCTAACTCTACAGTAGGGATTCAAGTTTGTATAGCTGACTGATTATTCTAGTCAGTTCCTAGCTGCTATCCATATATTATATCCAATTCCATCAGACCCATTAAGGAAAAATCCAATTGAAACATTACGAAGTTATATTCTTGTTTTTCAAACAATAAACTAGTATGGGAGGAGGGTATCTTTTACAACACAAGGAAGGAAAAGGGAGAAATTACCACACACACACACACAGAAGAAGAAGGGAATTGTTTCCCCCCTTAGGCAAAGTACGAATCTATTTCAAATGGCGTCAGAATCCGGTGAATATTATTGTTAAAGTGTTTTTCTCAATTGAATGTGTATTAAATTAATAAAGTATATAAACATATGTAGAAGTAGTCCCTGACTCTTTTGTTCGCTCATTAAGAACAGCCAGGAAAATTGTTAGAGGTGAGGCACACTAACGTCACCTCCTGTTGTAATAACAGTGATGACGTAGGTGAGTCCTAGCAGCCCCATAGAACAGCATTTCAATTCCGCGAAACTCTGTCATCACGTTAAATAGATATACAATAATCTAAAGGAAGATATCTGAAGGAGGCAAAAAAAATAATTAGAAAATCAAATTGTTAAAAAATGGGAGCAAAAATATGATTGTGTGTATGTTAAAAAACGCAAAAGAAGTAGTTTTGAAAAAAGTTCCCATCCGTAGATTTCAAGGGTCAAAGGTTTATTATCACAGTTGTCTGGATCGGGGAAAGGAGAAGAAAAAAGAGAGATTTTTCAAGGCTTAATGTCTTCAATAGAAGAGCCTTCATTCTTCATAAGGGATTCAGATGGTTCCACCACTACTGAGGGGACTTGATTTATTTCTTCCTCCATCATAAGAAGTGGTTCTCTTTCCTCTTCAGCCGTGATGGGGATTTTAACACTCTTTCCTCGGGCTTCTTTTCTTCTGCTTTGGGCCACTCCGTGGGTCCACTCGACCCTCCTCCGGCCTCGGACTTACTTAGTCGCTCAGAGAGGGCTTTCAGCGCAATCTGCCGCCGTCTCTCCGTGTCATGGCTTTCAGCTCCCGGGAGACTCAGAGAAATGGAGTTTGCACTTCCTAGCTCGTATTTCCGCACGGGCTTTCGACATATCCTTAGACGTACGAGAATGGTGAACACGGAGTTTGAGAGTAGGGAGACCGGGGCTGAAAGACGTTTGGGAAGAAGCCTGGGAATCCAAAGGATTCGCTCATGTCTCCTCGGGAGCCGTTAGAATGGACTTGGTAGAAGCGGAGGTAAGTCCAGGAAACAAGGAGGCCCGTGCCGATCATGGTGCTTGTTGAGCCGGATAGGAGGCCAACTGCGTAGAGGATCAGGGACGTTAGAAATAGGGAGAGGGGAACGTGACGGTTCGTGATCTTGCCTGAAAATGATAAGAAAAACGGTAAAATTTAAAATATTTTAGGATTTGCTCCTTTATTTTCATTATAAACTATATTCATATTTTAAAAGAAATTTCAAGAGTTTTCTTCATATCTTAGTCAATATTAAAACAACAAAAAAATATTTATATAATAGAAGTTGACCGATATTTAACAAACTATCGACTTAGGCGAATTTGGGTGCCCATAATTGCTGATGTATAAATAAGGGAAAACTTACTTTAAAATATTGTTGATTACATTTGTTGACTATACGTTATTATTTTTAAAGATAAATCTATTTCAGACGAAAATGTGATTTTTGTTTTTTCGAGTTTCACATAGAAATAGAAGGCGATGTTTCTTGAAATACTTTTCACTCATTTTCTGACAATACAAATGACGAATAGTTGTTTTATAAAACACATAAAGTTGTTTATATATATTGTCCCACCGAACAACATTTCAATTCCTCCAGACTTGGTTTTCACGTTCAATAGATATACAATTATAACTGTTAAAAATAGTTGTTTATCATATCTAGCATGAGCATTCCAATTTTTCTCATAAATAGTTGAAAGAATCCGCTATTGGCTTGTTTTCTGGAAAACCTATTGGTAATAGTTGAGCTCTTAAAATCCATTATGGGTTGATCTATTCCATATATCGTCAATGATGTAAATATCTTTAAAAGACGTTTGATCGAATGGTTTAAAATCTGTTAAAAATATAACATCAATTGCAGTAAAATATAAAATATTATCTTCATCTTTTTTATATACGCCATAACGGCGCAACTTTATTCAATCATTTTGATGTAACATAACATATTATGCTTATAAAACGACTAATAAAAACACATAAAGAGATAACCAGTTAAGCATCTTTATACAATATATTCAAGCTTACAAATAATTAGGTGAAAGAGACACCTTTTCCACTATATAATCAACACAATCCTATCAAATTATGAGGGAGGGATATTTTTTGGGTTCGTAATTTATAAATATAAAATTGTGTTTAGGTCGCAATCAAATTTATTGTTTCTTTTTTGAACATAAAAGTAAATAAAATATTTCCGACGTAGTTGTACGTCTAAAAAATCGTTAAAAACTAATCTCAGATTGTCAAAAAAATTGTTAACCTGAGTGCACTCTAAAATAAAATGCTCTCAAAGTAAAAATATTGTATCTTGATTGAGATCGATACTAATAAATAAATCTTTCTTGTCTTTCAACACTCTATTCATTTTTTATAATACTTAATTTTGTTAATATGTGTTTTTAAAAATATGTATGTTATTTGAGTACCCAAGTAAATGTGATAATTTTCACCCCAAAACTACCATAATTTTGGTACATAGATAAGAAATATAAAAAAGGAGCCTCCTCCCCCCCCCCTTCGAACATGGAATGATTATGAACTTTCAGAATGTAATGACCTAAATGATATCACTAAATTCATGGTATTTATTACAGCATATATATATATATATTGAGACTGTTAAAGAGAGTGTTTAGTAATAAAAAAGAATGCTTTATGAAACGAAATATTATTTTAATTACTTAGTCATAGTTAAAAAGACTAATTAATATTATACATTAACTAAGATTATCATCTATTAATGTCACATTTTATTCATAAAGTAGCAACGATTTTTTATAATGTTTTATCCATGTGAGACGATATAAATCACTTATGATTTGATCATTGATACATTAAAGGACAATTCAATAAAAGAAATAATATTTTAAACAAGGAGGACATATTTAAACTCCTTATTACTGAAGCTTTGGAATAGATTAAGAGAGTGATAAACTCAAAAAAAGAGAGAAGTTCGATTTAAATCCATTTTTACTGAACGCAAATCTTCAAAAAACAAAGACCTACACCCAAGGAAGACATATTTAAACCACCTATATCTGAGATTACTTTAAGATAGAGTTAATGCGTGACTTTCAAGTAATAAAAAAAGGATCCGTCTTACCCAGGGGAGACTGATATAGAACCACATCAGGCAGTATTTGCTTAACGGCAACGGAGGCCCCCGCGATGTATCCGGACATCCCATGGATCCGAACCTTGAACAATAGCGACTCATTGAATGTAAGCATGTAGAGAAGATAGTAGAATATCCCCGATAGCACGGCAACCCCGATATTGACCACGGCAAAGAAGAGTCCCATTTCCCGAAGTCCCCAGAGGGGCTCAACCAACTTCCCCACCAAAAATAGTACGAGGGTGTCCAGGAGGACGCCCAAAAGCGAGGACTCGATGAGTGCATGGGTCACGGAGGTCCAGAGATAGAACTTGGGAGGTAAAAAGTATCCTGGAACGACGACACAGTAGTCCAGAAGGGACTCCGAATAGGAGACAAAGTGCAAGAGAAAGAGCAGAAGGGAGATGGACTTCACAAACACGGAAGAATTCCCTGGAATCAAACACAGGATCATTTTGGTGAAGAGAGAGGGAGAGAGAGAAAGTGGGATGATGGTCAGACTTACCAAGGAATGCTGCTATTTGGGCCCTCATATACGGCAGCGTCCTGGAGAAGAAACGGACGGCCATCCTTCCTGGATAATTCTACAATCCGAACAGAACGAGAACGAAGAAGGGGGGGGGGGAGACCTCCAACAAGCTGTAGAAGAGCTCTGCTACGTTTCAATCACTTTGTTGTTTATTGACGGTGGTATTACATGTCAGTTGATGAAGTTCTCGACGACTAACTGTCTCCCTTCTTCCTCTTTGCATGGAACAAGGGAGAATATAAAAGAGCTGTGACGTCAGTGGCTTAAGACTAATTTGTATGGAATCAATAATTAAAATACTGACATTGTGAGGCAAGGAATACTGGATACTACTGTATCTAGTATTCCTTGGTTGAGGTGATGTGACACCTTTGCCGAATAAATCTCCTAGAAAGCTTCATATTGAGCTTCTTCCGTACTAATTCATTTTCTAGACAGCTTAATAAATTGTAGAGCAAATCTAACCTTCTTATTATATTACTACTAACGGATAAGTTTACTTATCTCATTATATGATAATTTGATAATGGACATTTTCAATGAGAGCTTACAAAAAAGAAGGTTTTAACTTTGGTCAAGAGCCTGCTTGGAAATAATCAATGATCATAAAATAAGACATTAAAAAAATTGAATCACTCTTAAGCCACTTACGTCATACATTCAATATAATTAAATTTCTCTCTTCTCAGAACCTCCCTTCATTTGTCTACTCTTTGGAGCAATAGTACATTTTTTTTCTCTCAAGAGCTCATATAACTCTTCTTCTCCTTTAGATCATCATCAACACTCTGCCAGGTTATTTATTATTCGGTCATAAAGCAAAGCAAAAAAAAACCTCAACCATCTCGGATTGTATTTGATTTACCAAAGGATTTTAAAATAAAGTCTACAAAATGTTTCTAAGAGAAAAGGGATTTTATCATATTAATATATATTATGTTCATCTCTTCAATGACGTGGAAACACAATCATATGTATACCAGATGTATGCATCTATGTTTTCTAGCAACATCGCACTTAATATTAAATATATACCGTTTATCATCTCATAAACCAATACTTAAACTTTAGAAAATGTTGTGTCAAGTTTCAAAATTATGACCCATTTCGCTGTATGCTCAGTTTTTATGTCTATTTAATGCACAACAAAGACTGTCCCTCTTCGTATACAGAAAATCGGTTCATAATTGTATGAGTCATACATTAATTTTCCTCACAATGCAAATAATAGGCTGTAGCAAAGTATATTGAACGTCAAGATATGTCCATATTACTCAGAGAGCAGTGATTTTTCGCTTGCCGAACTGACGTCATATAAAAACCACCGGCAAGCGGTAGTTCAACTGTAGTTCAAATCACCCAAATTGTTTGTTTGTTGAGGGGTAGGACCAAGAGTACGAATTGAAAGTCGAGTCTGGAGTCCAGGGCGGAATCGAATTTACGATCTTAGCCCATTCCCTAGAACACACAACACTTTAACCATGTTGTTTACCATTCTACTCGGGAAGCCAAACAGGTAACCAATGTTACAATTCCTGAGAATTGCTAGGATTGCTTTAGCTCTGGAGGATATATATATGATATCATAAAAATCTACATAAGATGCTCTATAGTTATTGTTAAAGTATTTTTCGTCTTTCCTTTTATTCAGTGAATTTTGAACACAATAACTTTACAATACTACCAATTATTGTAGGCCGTATATCTTCTGGACCAACCAAAATTAGGATACTCGCATATTTGGGCGCCTACGGCACCCATATGTTCGCCCTTCGGATATGGTAGGTTTTGGAGCTAGTTTGTGAGTGAAACAGGACCTTAAAGAAATATAAGAGAGGATAGAGAGAAAATAATTTCTGTTTTTACTAACATTCCTCATAAAAAAGCTTGAGTTTGTACAAAGAATAGGTTTTAAGTCACATGAGATGCGTTTTTCTTTTCTATTTTTCTTATCTCCTCCTCCTTTTCTTTTTTCTTCTCTTACCTTGAAACGTAGGTAGTAGTGTTGAGTTTCGGTCCGAAAGTGCTAGACCGGTCTAAAGTAAAAAAATACAAATAAGATCGGTCTAAATCGGTCTATTGACCGGTCTCACATTTGGACCGATATGTTTCGGTCTGATTTTGTACTTCGGTCTGTTTCGGTCTGTATCGGTCCAATTTTATATTTCGGTCTAAATCGGTCCATTTCTTTTTTTTACATAGATCTATCTAAGGTTTTGTATTTTAATAATTACATGTTCCGCTTTTTTATTTTGAAAGCATGTGAATAAATTTAATATAATTATGTCTTAAAAATAAAAAAAACAATAGTAAATACTAAAGAACTCCCTTTTAGACTCTTTAGTAAATACTACTTGTATATTTTTCCATTTTAAAATGTATACAAATAATCAATATGTATTAATATATTATAAAAAACCTCTGTATTTTATCCATCGTAGTTTATCCTTCGTCGACAATTATCAGGATCACAAACTCATTTCCATTAGTATTAGGCATGATAATTCGTCTGCATTACATTAAAATTGAACTGATGATATAATCATAAAAATATGGCATTGTTTAACATGGCACAGGCGACAAAGTAAAATGCTCTTAAAATTAAGGATCCAACCTACCTTTTTTCAATAGGTTTTGTTGAATATTATAAAAATATTACGGCATTTTTTTTCATCAATAAAATATCGGTCTACGGTCTGGACCGAATGAATTTTAACCACGGTCTAGACCGAATAAAATTCGGTTTGAGGTCTAAGACCGAAGATTAGACCGAATTTCGGTCTATATCTGTCTTAAAAAAATCACTTCAGACCTGACCGAAAAAAAAAATCGGTCTGAGACCGTGTTTTAACACGAATTAGATAAAACTGTAAGTATTACTTACAGTTCTATCAGAGAGCTACAGAAGCCGGTTTATTAGTGCGAACTTCAATATGTGATGGACACACTGTGAACCAGCACTTTTACACTGAGGGCCTCTTTGATGTCCGACTGAATATATCTATCTCAAATAAAGAAAGCCGATCAAAGTAACTCACTAGCTGACTGAAAAAGTTCTCCCAAGCCGATCTTGTGCATAAGTGGTTTGGAATTCTATATATTCCATGAGTGTATGGGTACGGCCCATTTTCTTCAGGCCATTTTTAATCGATTCAATATCCTAAATGTCAAGATGACCTTCACTAGCATCGGGAAGAGGGACTGCTCAAAGGATTCGATCTGTGCAAGTCACGTTGTGCAGCTCGAGTTGTTGGAAACTTTGTGGAGTGGCTTTACGAGTTGCAACAACAGAAGACTAAAGTTTTGAACAAGAAAAATTATTGTGTGCTATCCAGACAATACCTTCAATGTAAAACAAAAATCATTATTGAGTTATTTCTTCCCTATAATTGAATGGCCTCTAATCGCACGCCATATTTTACTGCAGTTTTCGTGAGCATAGTGTAGTAGAAAATATATTGAAATAGTTATGATCATCTCACTTCGAATTTACATAACAGAGTAAGAGTTGAAAAAGGGTGAGAAAAATTGCACCCATTAGAGTAAAGAAATGAATGAAAAAGAAATATCCTAATCGAGTTATTTAAAGTCAAACTATCAACAAATAATCATCAATATTTAGAGCAAAAATAGTTTAATTTGTAGACTTATTTAGGGACAAATAGTCCCTAAACCTAAATTTAATGCATAACTTATTTCTGCCTTTGATATGAAATAGGTTTTGTGATATTTCGGTTATAACTTTCCGTAATTAATTATTGCCCAAAACTTTTTCTTAACTTTTACAAATTGTGTGTTAAGTTTTGCATAAATATCAAAATAATTTGTACATTTTACAATAAAAACTCAAAGGCATCAATTGATTCATGCGGTATAACTTCATTATGTAACATAATTATCTTTAGATTCAACTCTTATTTAGAATCCTAAAATTCGACGCCCAAATTTAGAGGGTAGATATTATAAAAATGTTTATATTAGATTAAAAGTTTTCGTAAAAGGGAGAATAGGGAGACTAAAATTTGGGGTATGAAAATTAGTATAACAAAATATAGAATTAAATTAGAATAGGAACACAACATTCCGAAAACAAAACAGATTCCATAATTGACGTACACCGTTGTATTGTAAAGTGATTTTTGTACTTTTTTTTTTTTAACAAAAGAATATTCAAGAAGGACTCAGTATTAACTCAAATATATATTTCCTTTATAAAAATAATATACATACATAAAAAACATAACTAACATTAGATATCATTTTTAAATTTTGTTTATTAAGGATTAAAAAAACATATTTATCGGAATTTTTATAAACGATCAGTATCATTGATATAACTTATACGCTATACATTATTATCAGTATCTTCTTCACCTTCTAGATGATTGTTTTCACATCGAAGGTTATTGTGAAGAATTATCATTTTTTCAGCATTGGATTCGGAGAGTCTATTCCTTCGGTCATTCAAAATTTGACCAGCTGTTGAGAATAGTCTCTCCGAACTGACACTTGTTGCTTGGACACTTAAATACTTAAAAGCTAACTTTGAAAGAAGTGGATATTTCATTCGATTTGAATGCCACCATAAAAGAGGCATTACATATTTGTTGACTGGCTGTTCTGTTAAATAGAGATTTAATTCATTTTCTGCGGTAGCTCGATTGCGATCGTTAGATGAGACACTTTTATTCGCTTCTTCGAAGAAATCACCCCAAATACAGTTGACATTGGCACTGGAAGGGATTCGCTCCAATTCTTCATTGTCGATTTGAATATCATGTGAGGACTGATGCGACGAAAGCAGCTCCTCCTTTAGTTTTTGAATCGTAATATCTGCGATTGTGCTGTCTCTAAATCCCCTCTTTTGAAACCTTGGATCAAGGATAGAAGATTTGGCAAGGACGGATACTTCTTCTATATCAGAAAATCGATGATTCAGCTCATCTAATAGGGCAAAAGATAAATTATATCCAGCACTGAGGTTAGAGAATTGGCTCCTATTTACAATGTTGCTGTAAGCCTTTAACATTTGTTTTGTCATGGGAATCATTTTGGAGGATGACACATTCTTTTCTTCACAGAGTTCTTGAGTGACGAAATAAGCAATGGCTAGTGATTTTACGATGTCTTCTAAATCTGACCATTCTTTCGAAGAAATATATATATTATTCTTTTTATCTTTGATGTTACTTAGGAACATAATCACAGCAGCTTTTTGATCTAATATCCTTTCCATCATGAGGTATAGAGAATTCCATCTAGTGGGCACGTCTTGCTTAAGGATTTTGAGAGGCGGTCGTTGTCCAACACATTCTTGTGCCCTCTGAAACTCGAGCTTTAGAGGTAGAGACTTCTTTGTCATACGAACAATGTTAGATAATTTAGAACGGAGGTCCTTGAGCTCCGAAACTTTTTTTATAGCGTCACAGACAGCCAGATTTAGTTTGTGAGCATAGCATCCAATGTGATCCACGTCAAAAGGTAAAGTTAAAATGGAATTTCGCATATTCCCTGCATTATCCGTGGTTATACTAATAACCTTATCTTGGATGTTATGCTCAAGAATAGTATTCCGAAGAAAGTTGGAAATATTGATGGAAGTATGTGCTTCCATAAACGAAGAACATGCGATACCTTTCTGCTTCAAAATGGGAATATTGTTGTTGTTGGGTGATATATAATGAGCAGTTAGACTAATGTAAGCATGAGTGTTCACTTTACTTGTCCATAAGTCGGACGTGAGAGAAACTGATTCGGCATTCAAAATTTCTGATGTGACTTCTTCCCGATCTTCTTGAAATACTTTTGGCAATAGCGTATTCATTATCGTTCTTCTTGATGGAATGTCATAATAAGGATCTAATGATTGAATGAAGTCTCGGAATCCTTTGCAATCAACCATATAGACTGGCTTCAAGTCTTTCAAAATCATATTTAATAATTTTCGATCCAGGTCTTCCTTCCTTCTTTTAGAATGTTTCATTCTAGGCTGCTGGAGGAACGTTGTCATCGAAGGCTGAGTTGCAATAACTTTATCCATTTTTTCGGGATGATGGGATCGAATATGGTTTGTCATGGTTGAAGTAGAGCCTCCACTTAATTTATAACTTTTTGAACAATAATGGCATATTGCTTTGTCTCCAGATACTGATCGCTTATAAAATTATAAACTAATGATTTTCCTGTTTTCTTTTTTCGTTAAATGAATCCGTCTTCTTTGAAGAAATAGAAGTTGATGTAGAAGGTTCTATAGGACTATCATTCATTGAAGTTGATCCTTCGTCTTCCATGATTAAGATCTCACTCACTTCCATTGGTATTAATAGTATACTTGTCTGCACAACATTCAAATTGGACCAGGCTTGTGAACGGAACGCAAAATTGAACGGCGTTCAGCTGAACGCACGTTCAATGAACGGAACGCTGAACGGAACGCAACTTTTATTTTGAACGTTGAACGCAAAAAAAGAGTTTTGCGTTCAGCGTTCAATTTTTTCAAACATTTATGGACTTTTTTCGGAAAAAACGTCATCACTTTTTTTAAAAGTCTTTTCTAAAAAAACGTCATTACTACGGAGTACTTTTTTTTGGAAATTCTTTTCTAAAAAAAAAAAACGTCTTCACTTTTTTGGAAATTCTTTTCTAAAAAAAAAACGTCTTCACTTTTTTGGAAATTCTTTTCTAAAAAAAAAAAAAACGTCGTCACTTTTTTAAATATTTGAAACGCTAACGGAACGCTGAACGCAACGCTAATTATTTTGAACGCTGAACGCAAAAAAAGCTGAACGCTCACAAGCCTGAATTGAACTGATAATATAATAAGATTTTTTTATGAAGCAGGGGAGCCAAAAGTAAAGGCTATTAAAATTAAAAACACCACTTACCTATTTCAAGAGGTGTTGATGAATATTAGAAAAATATTATGGTACACATTATTTATATAATTAATAAAATATCGGCAGTAACATAATTTTTATATCTGATGAGGTTTTGTTGTGTTTTCATAAGTATACGTTCCGCTTTTTATTATCAATGTATGTGTAAAAAATTAATATAATTATATTTTCACATATAATCAAGAGAACCGTTCTCCCGTATTCATACGATTAGCATGGGTTTGAGCACTGAAAATTACCATGAGCACGGTGCACAAAATGATTGGCGTGTCTGAACTAACAACTGGTACTCCGAGCTTAGGAATATTCGCTCGAGCCATTTGACAAATATACCTAACAAAATAAAAGGTTTTGTCGTTCAGATCGATGAATCTGTGATGGCTAAACGGAAATAATATGTCGGCCATTTTGTTCCATAGATACTTATATTCGGAGGAATTTGGTTTCTTATTCAGAGGTTATTGTCCTGCAAAAAAAGAAGTTTTTCTTCCTTTGGTAAGATTAACAAGTTATAGAAAATCAGGCTTGTGAGCGTTCAGCTTTTTTTGTGTTCAGCGTTAAAAAAATAGCATCCGTTCAGCGTTCTGTTCAATGTTTTTGCGTTCAGCGTTCCGTTAGCGTTCAAATATTAAAATAAGTACGACGTTTTTTTAGAAGAGAATCTCCAGGAAAAGCGACGACGGTTTTTTTTAGAAAAGATCTCAGAGAAAAATGACGATGTTTTTATTTTTTAGAAAAGAATCTCAGACAATGTGATGACGGTTTTTTTTTACAAAAGAATTTCCGAAAGAAAGTGATGACGGGTTTTTTTTACGAAGAATTTCCGAAAAAAAGTGATCTTCGATTTTTTACAAAAGAATTTCCAAAAAGTGATGACATTTTCTTTTTAGAAAAGAATATCCAAAATTTAAAAAAAACATTTTTTTATAGAAAAGAATGGCGGTTTATTTAAAGAAAAGAATCTCAAAAAAATCCAAGAAATGTTCGGAAAATTGAACGCTGAACGCAAAACTCTTTTTTTCCGTTCAACGTTCAGCGTTCCGTTCCATTGTCATGTGCGTTTATGCTGGGTTGTTGTTTATATAGGTTTATATCACAATGCTACTACACTTATTCTTTTGGAAAAACATATTTAAGTATTATTTACTCATTAGTACTGTTCTCTTTTATTTCGAAGACATAAATATGTTAAATATATACACACATGTACAGTGATTTGAAAAATAATAAACGGAACGTGTACTAATGAAAAATCAACACAAAACGTCGTCAGATAATACGAGCTATTGTAACTGCTTTATAATATCGGTCTACGGTCTGGACGATTTACTATTACATACAGTCTGGACCGAATATAATTCGGTCTACGGTCTGAGACCGACGGTCTAGACCGAAATTTACGGTCTGTATCGGTCTAGAAAATATTACTTCAGACCGGACCGAAAATCAAAATCGGTCTGAGACCGTGTCTCAACACTACTAAGAAGGCATCCAGTACAAAATTAAGAGGTGTGAAGCTCCATCAACTCACAATGATTCGGCAATCTTCTTCCCAAGACAAAGGAAAGGGGGAAAGACAATTACGTTTTAGATATCTGGATATATAATATTTATAGAAAATAAAGTCAGTGTACACAAGCCTTGGTCCAGTTATTTAGTGAGGACAAGGTTTCCCCCCACAACTTTTTACTTCATAATGTATCTTTATATATATGGCTTTCTTCTTCTCCTAGTTTCATAATCCTTTTGAATGGGCGAGGACTTCCTGGAAGACATCACTCCAAAGCCCTATGAATACTTGCAAGGTCACTGAAGAGGAGCAGATATTTACGCTAATGAAGAAACGAGTAAATATCATGTATTACTTAATTAATGTACCTTTATAAACATTTATTTATTTTCCTCTTAGCTTGGTATTCCATTCAGCCTTTAGAATGAGCAGGGTGCATGGATATCCTCCTAAGTGTTTCTTATCTCTCCATCCCTGGACCCCAATTTAATTGTTGATGATTACAAGATTCCCTTTTTAAAAAGTATTTTTCATATTTGTGATCCACTTTCAAATATAACTTTTGCAAATAATGATTTGCAAAGGCATGATTATTTATGAACTCTGGTTCGTTAAGTAACTATGGCTATTTATGTCAGGATACATAGAGATATTAAGAGCTTATTTATTATTAAAGCTTATTCCCTTCAATAGCAGAGAAACATCTTTCAGCTGTATTTTGTGTCCAATATAAACAAAGTAATTTGACCTACGTCATCGTAAGTTGATCATAGAGATAGAAGATTTGGGTAATCCTTACCGAAACCTTCCCCAAACAATAAATAGAAAGAGAGAGAAAATCATGACGTCATACGAAGAAAACAATATAAATTTTATGGCTAAATGGTATTAAGTGAATTGAAGAGGGAGAAAAGACCTTAATAAGGTGTATTTGTTTATTTGATATGTACGCACTGAGCCAATGAACGCTGGGGAAGATGTGGGTAAGGATTGCATTAAGCCAATGAATGCTGAGGAAAAAAGCCTTCATGAGGGTATCTTGTACTTAGAGATCTCTATGATCACTTTACGATGACGTAGAAACCGGGAGAGGACTATCGTTTGTAATTACTTAGTCTAATTATGCTGGGTAAGAAGACAGTAAGGAGGTATAATTACACCTCCTTACTCTCTTTTTCCCCAGAATTCGTTTTCATTATGAGACTGAATAAAGACTGTAATAAATGATATATAAATTGATTTATTTTGTATTAATTGTCTACAATGTTCCCTTCATACAAATATAATAATTTACTATATTTTTCCCAAGTGTATTTGTACATGAAACAGGGGGAAGATTATTGTATGTAGATACACATATTTAGCCATAAAATTGCTATTATATTTGTTTTCTTCGTATGACGTCATTATTTTCTCTCTCTTTCTATATTATGGTTTGAGGAAGTTTTCGGTAAGGATTTGTTTATATTAGGCAATATGATGTATTTTCTTTAAAAACCTAATAAGCCCTCTATGTCTTTATATCTCTATGATCAAGATACATAGGAATAAGCTATATCAGAGAGAAGAAGTTCAGGCAGCTAGGACAGAATGACGAGTGTGACGTCATTAATATACTCTGATGTTATACATTTTGATAAGGGTTACTAAATAAAGTCATATTTTAATTAATACATATTTTGAAAAACATCAATATAAACATAGATCGTAGAAAAAATAGGCCTTATTTTAATCGAAGCATATTTTATCTACAGAACTACATTAGAGCCAGAATTGATATAACTTCAACGTAACCTCGTTAAATCATACAATCATGAAGGATATTTTTTGATACTTTATGAAGGATTCCATTGACTTTTCTTATAATATTTGGACCCCTCCTTAAGATTATTTTTATTTTAATGCATTTTACATATAAAACAATGAGCGACAATCAGCTTTTAAATTTTTAGTCCCAATGATTTGAAGAGAGCTGTAAAAGGTCTTGTACGATTGCTATTTCATTAAAGACTAGTAAATTGCAGCTATGGCTAGGTCCTGCGCTGCTGGGTGTAAAACGCGTAGAGTAAAGAACTTTACAGAATCCTGTCACAATCACAGCGTAGGCATGCAATATTCTGCTCTGCAGCTTCTCTTCTTGGGAATACTTGATGTCTACCTCTATGGCCGGATGGCCCGTCGGGTTCCTAGACGGTGTTCCCACTCTTTGCACAACTCGGGAAAAATCTTATTGTAGGTACCTTGATAACATGTCTTCATGTTCATATGAAGTTTAATCTTGTAAAACCTTTAGTGAGAAATAGTGAGTCTCTAAGTAAAACCCTTCATTTTTTGTACAAAATGACAATATATTTCAGTCTAAATGTGCCAGAGACGAAGTCAAAATTGAAATTACTACTTTAATCTAAGCTCTATCAAATTATTGCTATTTTTTTCTATACTTCTTCCGTCCTTGTATGATAAAAAGGCTCTTAATTGATAAAGTGCTGAAAATTTGAAATCCATTTCGCTCTGAATTCCTCACTAACTTTGAAAAATGAATACCATATTCGGAATCAGTGGATTAAGTGCTATAAGAATTAGTGAAATTAGTCCGACCTATTTTTTAAAGTTGATTTTTGTTGACCTGTGTAATTAATAAAAAAGCCTAGAAATAAATCTGCTCAAATGCTAAATCAAACAACATAGTTGTTCCTTCATTGGTGAGTGCTTTCATTTGTCAAATGTGTCAAAGATAAGTGACTAATGTTTCCATATTTATATTTCTAGGTTTAGAATAATTCGGTTGGGAGAGTTATTATGTCTTCCTTGTTGAAGGGCATGACGCAGTCTAACATATTGCTCAGCAACAGGAGACCGGGAGCATCAGTCAGGCGCTGATTCCTAAGGGTCTTCCTTCAAATGGAAACGATGAGAAAAAAGAGGAAACATGATAATTGAAGGAACCACAAGAGATGATGGCTCAGATCTGAATATAAGATTCGACGTATGTCCTATACCGTGGGATTCTAAATGATGCTGCATCATAACTCCTTAATATGATTGTGGACCTCCATAAACATAATCCTATTAGAGGAATATGATTTCTTTAACCTCAAAGTCACCATAAAAAATGAACACTGGAGATACATACTTAAATGAAGGTTGCAAAAAATTGCCGCATTCATTATCTCTTTGTTAAACATACATCCTTCTTAATGATAATAGAATAATAAATGAAAGATTTTATCTCTCTGTTTCTCTTTGTATTTGTATTTATTTTACTGTCTATCTCAGTGCCTTAGAGTAGGAGAGTCTTTTTTTACTCCTCTAGTCCTATCCATAAAAAATTAATGGATCCAATAACAAGATCAGTTTTAATAACATTGACCTTGAAATAATAATAATATTATTATCACGTGTTCTAAATAATATAGTTCAATGTCATTATTCAGATCTATAGCATCTGAGGGAATACTTGTTACATCCATGCCCAAGTGAAAGGTCCATTGCGTTAATTTTTTTCCTCCAATTATAAATTGAACCGCGATCCGGCTACAAAAGATCTATCGATTGGATTTCGACCTCTGCGAGCTACATTCCGCGCACAATTACGACAATGAGAGTTGAGCACATAAGGCGGATGAGTCCTTCTTTTGAGTTGATGACGTTCTGGTTTACTGTAATTTCATCGCGCGTAAATTCGTCACGGACCTTTTTATAGTCGTTTTTTTTTGTCGCGGGTAAATACATCGCTTGCTCTTTTATAGTCGGCCAATTTTGTCGTTCTTCTTTTTGTCATAGTATTTTTGTCACAAGCTTTTTGTAGTGAAGTATTTTTGTCGTTCGTTTTTTTCTCGTCGGTATTTTTTCATGTAGCTTTATTGTAGTGACGCGTTTTCCGCGCGATTTATTTTTTACTTTGTAGACTAATCTCGTTCGCTTAGTCGGGGTACCATGGGGCTTAAATAATACAGATACAAATATATAGCGAGCTTATTCCCTTTATCTGTTTTTTCGTGTCCAAAATAATTTTTACTACGTCCTCGTAAGCTGATCATGACAGAATGTATCTCTATGAGCAGCTTACGATGACGTAGTAAAAATCATTTTTCTAATATTGGACACAAAAATACAGCTGAACGATGTTTCTCTGCTATTGAAAGGAATAAGCTCTTATATTTTTATGGTTTAAATCTACTGCTGACACTTTTAGGGAGAAAAGACACGCAGCCTAAGAGTTTTGCACACATAAGCCTTGGTTGTTCCGCCGGGTGTACTATGGGATTGTAATCGACATTTACTCTTATTAAGGTGGAAATACCCGGCCTAAAGCCTGAAAAACTCTTGAGCTGGTTTTTTTACGACCCAAAAGGGTCTGCAGTAGATTTTGTACCCATATAGCACCCAGCTGAGCCGGTGTAATCCTTTAAATTAGGGCAGGGGTGGGCACTTCGCTCATTATTCCGCTCTGAGCGAGGGAGCAATGGTGAGCGGAATGCAAAGAGCGGATCATCTTTGTGAAAGTGAGCGGAATGTGGTGAGCAGACCCTCTAAAATTAACTTCCGCTCATCCGCTCACATAAAAAAGTTTCCGTTATTAAAAGGGATTACTCATAGAAAAAAGACTACTTTTTCTCGTTTTGCTCTAAATGTAATGCCGCTAACGTGGCATGGACTAAAAAGGTGCGCCCAGAAATTATTTATTCTTGTCTAGACACGTGGCAGCAGTGTTGCCACGCGTAACAACTCAGTTCACCGTCGTGCAGTCAATATGTATACGCAGAGAGAATAAGTGACCAATCATTCCTTTCTTAATATATAAATGTGTACCCCCCGTCATAACAAAGAGGTGCGTTCATGGTCCCATATAGAATTTCATTTTTATTCAGAGAAGAGAGAGAAAGTTACTTATTATAATATAACTTTTCTCTGGTGTCCAGTATTTCATCGCGAGTAAATTGTCGCGGAGCTTTTTATAGGCCGTTTTTTTTGTCATGGGTAAATACATCGCTGCTCTTTTATAGTCAGTCAATTTGTAGTTCTTCTTTTGTCGCGGGTAAATTTGTCACCAAGCGTTTTTGTAGTGAAGTATTTTGTCGGTCTTCTTTTTTGTTCGTAGGTATTTTGTGTCGCCAGCTTTTTTGTAGTGAAGCATTTTCCGCGCTGTTTATTTTACTTTGTGGACCTATTCTCGGACTGCATAATGCTACACGGACTGTGCACTTAAAAATACGCTATACTACGAAAGGCCATAACAGAAGAAGAATAATTATATATATGTACACATATTTAGACCAAGAGTTTATTTAAGATGAATAAAATTTTAAAGCATTTAGTAGATTTCTTATATAGAGTCGAGGAGAGCAGAGATCTTTTCTCATCGGAAATCCATTGTGAAAACGCTCGTACTTAACTTAATGGGCAACAAAAACAAAACATTCAGAATCCTTGGAAATCTATTTATACTTTCAAAAAATCTCCTCACTAGATATAGAACCCAAGATATGAGGTCACAAAGTTATGGGGATTTTTTTTCCGACGGCCCGGTATTTGTACATGTCAATAAGTATGAAATAACTAATATCAAAACTAAATAATATCAATTTATTTTTAATTATTAGTGGAAGACTGTAATTTTACAATTTTCTTTTCAACGCTATCATTACTACTGCTACCCCTCTTTTTGCTGAATGAATGGCGGCATTTATCTCACTGACAAAAATTTTAGACATACAATTAAAAAATCTGGAAAATATATCTGGTAAGAAATTTGAAAAAGAATGATTGTTCGTGCACTTCATCTCCAGGAGGTGATTATTCTCTTCCTTCTCCTCCAGTTGCTCCATCAGGGCTTCCCACAAAGCTGTTTTCGGATTCTTAAATCTTACAAACGTTCCCTGATGGCTTTATTCTCCATGATTTGTATAAGTAAAATATGTTAAATAATCGAATTTAGCCTTTAATTAGATCATAGAAGAATTAATTATCACAATTCTATTAGAAAATGGAAAAATATTAAATTTTGTGAGTAATCATAAATTTTGATAATTTAAAGCTGCTGAAATTATCCAAAATTTTCATGAAAAAGCAAACTCTTCAATCATATATGTTAAAGCACATAAAAAAACAACGAAATAAATTATAGCAAAATACTATTTATAATCATATATATTACAAAGACATATTTAGAAAAAAGTATATATTTATGAATTTACAAAACAAAATATGGTTATTCATATATTATATAAATATTATTAGAATACATATTAAGAAAAAAATATATAATTATAAATTATTACAAAACAAATACTGTTTATAATCATATATATATAAATATATTACACATAAAGGATGATGCAGGCTGATATGTTGAATCTCCCCTTTTGATGCGATGGTCCAAGCTTTTCTCTGTTTGATGTTGGTTGGAAACGAGTGGTACAAAATTGTGAGCATTGGGATCCAATGAAGGACAAATAGCAACTGCACACTGTCTTTTTTGCTCAAACGGCGAAGATGAGAACTACTTGGCAAGGTAAGGAAACCATCTCGGAGAATCATCCTGTAGAGTGATGGTGATGTATTTTCCCACAGACACGCCACTGCCAACAAAGTGGGAGAGTATCTCCTTGCATTTTCCTTCCGTGAGAGCAGATTGAGTTGCTCCATAATGAATGCGACCTTCTTTTTCGTGTCCTCGGAGCAGTCTTCACATTGATAAATTGTTTGAGCAAGGATTGGTAGCACTCTTCAAAGGGATCGTTTTCGGTCTTATAATCTTCTGATTGTTCCTGCATAGGCAATAAGGTTAATCAGTTGCCCAGAGCTTGATAGCCTATCATCCTTGATGATGTGTGAAAAAGACCTCCGAGATAAGACTTTACGGCCAATCCACACTTGGAACGTGAGGTCGTTGAAAATCTCAATTTGCGAAGATCAATTGAGGAGGGCTTCATCCTCAGACAAGGCTAGCTGACAGATAAGGACAACGTTATCCTTCTTCGTCACAAGAACATCAGGGAAGCATGAAGATCCAGGACGCTCCATCATATCGTCCACTGAGAAGAAATTCTCTCCCTCAAGAAAGGCTTCAGCTTCCTTTTCGAGCCTCAGAAAGGTTTTTTCATGCCGA
>CP045907.1:3152684-3188558 GCA_013387185.1 Caligus rogercresseyi | reverse complement strand
CCAAGTATCCTATATATAAGGTCGTGGCATTTTGATGTAAACAAAACTAAATAAAAAAAACTGTGACGTCACACCCGGGGCATATTTTTATATGTAATTATAATATTGAAGAATTGCTCAAATTTCTCCAATTTTTGTGCAATTGGTCTTAATTTACTAATTCAAATCTTCCATTCGAACCTCAAGCTACCCACTACACCAATCGTATGTTATGGAGACTCTTGATACATATAAAAATCACTCACTACATTCCTCCCGAGTTCTCCAGACTTTTTTCAAGCATCACGCTTGTAGGATCCATTAAAAAATGACAAATACTGTTGATATTTCAATAAATTAGTCAAAACTGATTCCCCATACTATTACATGACTTATATATTTCAAACTGTATTGTACAAAATATTTCACAACAAGTAATAATTATAAATGAAATTGGCCGAGTTGCTTTTTCCCCCTTATTAATTCGTTCCCTCCAGTTTTTAAATTTAATTGGGCATTAAGATATCGTAGTCTTATCATAGTTCGTGTTTTGGAAAAAAGAGAAAGAACAGATTTGTCATATTTACTCCCAAATGATTCCACCAGGACTTGAAAATATCTGTTTATGACTTGAGGACTACGATCCAGAGATGGCGAATGGAATTCTTTAAACTTTTCATCAAATAATTTACAATCATATAAGAAAGAATCTGAAGGCACCATCAATCCTCCTCTTGATAAATGGTACAACCAAGGTGTACAATCATTACTTTGTATAATGTCATTACTCTTTTTACCGAGATTTGGAAATGAGTGTTGCATTTTAAGGCAATATATCCAGACACATAACTGAGCCCTTGGAAGTCAAGATCCCATTTTTGAAACTGATTTAGTTGGTTTTGTAAAGTTATATGGTCAACAGGAGGCTGATCAGAAATATCAATCGAAAATTCAAATTCTGTGAAGTCTTCTTCGACACTTGTTGCACTAAATATGTCCCTTGTGACTATCTTTGTTACGGAATCTTTTTCGGCTTCATCCACCATCCTATAGTCATCAAGTTCATGTTCTATTTCTACTGAAGGATTGCTTACCAAAATTTCGGCGTTTTTCCCTATTTCGAGTATCCTTAATCTTTTTAAAGTTCCAACAGCTCCTGGATGATCATCATCACCACCAGCACTCCTCAAGCGAGAAAAAAAGTTTTCAAGACAATCCTGATTGGTTCTTGACATTAAAATGAATGAAAGAGGACCATGAGACACTAGTTCATGGAATAAAGCTCGAGTTGACTTTATAGAAACTCGCATTCCTCTCTGCCAAGGCAATTCATTTTTGTTTTCCCGTCCAATAATTTTCAATGAATCCAAAAACCATTCCATTTTATCCAAAGCATTTAATTGATCTTCACCATGGATACCTAATGCACACTTGAATTTGACCGTGTCATATATCTGCCTGCTATTTAATACATCAAACCAATTATTAATAATTTCAATGGCATTTTCTTTGGCCTTTGCTTCCTTACTTGGATTATTTAATGTAAAAGCTTTGGCCACTGTATTACTAAATAATTGTGCAGCCAATCTAACTCTTTGTCTGGCTCCTCCTTTACAGTGAATATGAAGTGGCTGGAGTTTGAAAGCTATTTTAAATTCACCCGAATCCTTCATGATCAAATCCTCAAAATCATTTTTTATTAGAGGGGCCAGACTTCCATCCTCTGCAGGAACCATAAACCTTTTGTCAAGTAAATGATTCCTGCAGAGCTTGAGAAGATGAGGACAATCAGGAAAAATGTAGATAACCCTGGTAGAATCAAATGGATTAGTAAAGAAGAAGTTGCCTTTGTCAATTGCAAGCTCAGAACGAAGAGTGTGATTCCCAAGATCACACACAATTGCTCTGACTTCAAAACCATTGGTCTCAACTTTTACTATGATATCATCAAGGAGCTTTTTTGTCATAGTGGTATCAAATTGGAACCATATTGGTTGTTTCCATTTTTCAACTAAGCCCCTCATCATAACAACTTGGACTTTTGAGTGAGGTCCATAAATTATTTGAGTTTTCATATCTATCTCATATTTTTTCTTAATTTGACACTCGTCAAAACATAAAACAGAAAATTTGAAATTTGAAGTTTTGGTTTTCATCATTTCATGGAGGACTTTGAAGCTGTCTTCTAAGAATCCCGGATTCATTTGAAACTCTTCGAGCCATCTTTCTTGAGTTCGAATACTCGGCATTTGTATTATTTTGTTTGCCTGAGATATTCAAAGACACGTTTACTCATAGACCTTACTATCAGAGCTGTAAGATATCTTTTTGGAGTAATGGAACCATTTTTATCAGGGGTTAAAACTCTCTTTGCCTGGCGGGAGTACATTTCTGAATAAGAGTCTTTCTAATTTTTGAATGCTTTTTTACAATTGTTTCTAGTCGCATGAGCCTCTTTGTGAGAACTCTTACTTTGTTTTTTTGTATACATAGATCAGACTTAGCTTTTTTAAATTTTAATTTGAGACCATCTATTTTCTACAAAACAAGAATGGTCGTCTGTACACCGACATCTCGTGTCCTATGTTCCGCGTCCTTTGCCATTAAATCGTTTACAATTCGGTTGGCTTCTCTACTCATGTGTCTCCTCGAGCGAGGCGAATCAAGTCGACTTGGAGTTCAGATCCCGGGATTGAGAGGTAGTGGACTGATTAAGAATTTTGGGAGTCTTTTCATTGCTTTGGTCCACCGAATTGGGTTGAAGATGCGATGAAGTAGAAGTTGGAAGTAGCAGACTTGGTAATGCATCTACTTTTAGCCTCTTTCGTGGGATCAAACCGAGAAGCTCATGTTCTAGATCCCTTTGATAGCTATCATGAGCGAAATGCATACTGCACACTGTGCATTTTCTGGCTTAAATGAGTTACACAGATTCTTCCAAATCCTCTGTCGAGCCAAGTTCTTTGGGAAATGTGGTAAACGATGCCGTTGGGGTTTTTACATCCATATATAGCACAAGCTTTTTACGATTTTCTTCAGGACGACCTTTAACATAAATTATTGTATGATGAATAAACTCCATACATTAAAAAAGTATTTATTACCTTGTCTATTTGAAGATTTGGGTCCATTATTGTAAATAAATTGCAAAAAATTGATAATTATGTTTCTTCGGTGAGTTGAGTTTGTTTGATTTCTGCCCCGGGTGTGACGTCACTCGCCTTGTTAGCAGTGTTGACTGAGATGCCTCGACTTATATAGTATACTTGAGATGAACGCTCTCCGAAGTAGAAAGAGAAGGGAGGAGCTCTATGAATATGAATATTTGACATGTACTCATGAATACGATAACATCATGAAAAAGTTCCCGCGCAAAGCTTATAATGTTGATTTCCCTCCAAATCATAAAGGAAGTCTTACGGAGGAGAGCATTTGCCTCTTAGCTCACATAGGAGGCTTTTTAAGTAGGCGTTCTTTCATTAGAAGTTAATATATGTAGTATAAGGTATATGTAATTTCATTAAACTTTTAGTGCATAAGTCTTTTGCTTCATATTTGCCTTGCTGCACGTTGCTAAGTATATGTGCCCACTTTTTTAAATGAACAATGAGGTTTTTAAAGCAAGAAAAGAAAAAAAAAATCATATGTATATATTTATAGTTATAAGGAGAGGAACTTAATCAGAATTTACTGGATAATATAAAAAATTTCCCTCTCCTTTTTTGTTGAAAAATACTCATATCATTCTCTATCATAAAACTACTTTTTTACTACGTCTCCATCATCTTAAGCTTCAAAAACTTCATTGTTTGATGCAAGGTTCAACCCTTGCCACAATATATATCCATATTATCCAAAGATATGTTACCATATATAATGCTATGTATAATATATCAATCAATCTCTCTATCTATCTCTCTCTATTATATTTATTTATTTATATATGTATATTTGTGTGTATACTAAAGTAAGTAGAGAAATAAAATATTTTTTCGGTATTTTAGAGAAACCAATGCGTAATAAACATCTTTTTGTTATGAAAATATAGAGATCATCCGTATTAATTATTATAATTTTGGACTGTAAATATTTTTTTAGAAATGAGTTTTCGTAGACATAAATAGATTTAAAAAATAGGTCTTTGGAGGAAACTACTGTATTAGAGTATAAGTAGTTCCCCCCAAACAGTAAGTTAAAATGTTGCTCGCCATAAGGGTGTATCCTTTATGGCCTTTTGGAAGGAATCAAGACTATTCCTTTTTAATTGTTAAATTCACAGGCTATATAAGCAAATGTTGAAGCATATCCACTTAAATAAAAAATATTTATTTTCACCTTAATGGTATGAAGGGAAAATACATATAGATTTTCAAATATTTAACAAAATAGATTCCTTTGGATGACATACTCTTAGGATTTTTTCAATATGAGCCATACTGAATAAACTATGAGCAGTAGTCATTCCGGAATCAGAAGCCATTTTATGAAGTGGACCTGGACGGTATTCAGATTTATTTAGCAGCATGTAAGCCTCCTTGAAAAGCTTATGGTGTGGATGTTCAGGTTCCGAGGTCGACGAATGGTAGTTTAAGTTCCTCCTTTAGGAATCTCTTAGAAATTCCTCTCTCTGTCTGACATGGGAAGGCTCGAAGTTCAGATTCAATTGTGGCTCCTCCGTGATTATAATTCAGACTAGGAGACGTCCTTGCTCAGTGTGGACAATATTTATTATGTCAGTCGAATTTTAGTAATTAAGGCTGCAATAGAGACCCCTTTTCGTTTCCTCCAAGAGGCCTGATGAAATGGATTCGTTCCTCCGACTTTTCCAGGAGTGAGCAATGATCCTATCCATCTTTACAATGGAATTTCCAATTGTCCCATTCCTTTACTGAGAGTGCATTAAAAATTAATTTTCACAAGAGGAGGCATATAAACAGGCGATTCATTACTTACTATATATACTTACTTCGCATCCTTTTTCTATTGTGTTCTCGTCATCTTTCTCCATCTCGGACTAAGGGCTAAGAAGGCATCAAATCGATCACTGGATGATGGTTTTCAAATAAAGATTAGACAACGACTTATTCCTCCAGAGTCAGAACATTTTTACAATATATATCATTTTAACACCATCTCATAATATTTATGTTTACATTTGTGTATGAAATGCTTCAGCTATGGGTACCAACTAATGAAGCTAGATATATTATAAGGCATGACTTAAAGACCATTGATTGTTGAAAAGCGCATTTTCTTGTGACTTAATCGAAAACATGCAATAATAAAAATGAAGTACATCTTCCATAGAATAACAAACGCTTATTTTTGGTACTAAGTAAAGAATGCCTATGCTTTAGTTTAAAAAACTCGGCTCCATTACATTATTCCTGCAAATTCTACCTCTTATCATCAACTGACAAAATCTATCATAACGACAAACTATTAAAATAGATATATATTTTAATATTAAACTTTTGAGTAATTACAAAAAGATCCTAAAAATGTGCTATAAGTCTATGAAGATATTGAATTCTCTACTTAGTCGTGAGATGATCAAATGTTACTGTTGGTACTCTAGCATATCAACCGGTTCTTATCAAACATCTTCATACTGTTATCCAAAGGAAACAATATTTTCTTTGCCCCTCCTTTTATTCTTCATATTTTTTTTGTGTATAAATGCTTAAGCTAAGGCTCGGACTGCATAATGCTACACGGACTGTGCACTTAAAAATACGCTATACTACGAAAGGCCATAATAGAAGAAGAATAAATTATATATGTGTACACATATTTAGACCAAGAGTTTTATTTAAGATGAATAAAATTTTAAAGCATTTATTAGATATTCTTATATATAGAGTCGAGGAGAGCAGAGATCTTTTCTCATCGGAAATCCATTGTGAAAACGCTCGTACTTAACTTAATGGGCAACAAAAACAAAACATTCAGAATCCTTGGAAATCTATTTATACTTTCAAAAAATCTCCTCACTAGATATAGAACCCAAGATATGAGGTCACAAAGTTATGGGGATTTTTTTCCGACGGCCCGGTATTTGTACATGTCAATAAGTATGAAATAACTAATATCAAAACTAAATATATATCAATTTATTTTTAATTATTAGTGGAAGACTGTAATTTTACAATTTCTTTTCAACGCTATCATTACGACTGCTACCCCTCTTTTTGCTGGAATGAATGGCGTCATTTATCTCACTGACAAAATTTTAGACATACAATTAAAAAATCTGGAAAATATATCTGGTAAGAAATTTGAAAAATAATGATTGTTCGTGCACTTCATTTCCAGGAGGTGATTATTCTCTTCCTTCTCCTCCAGTTGCTCCATCAGGGCTTCCACAAAGCTGTTCTTCGGATTCTTAAATCTTACAAACAGTTCCCTGATGGCTTTATTCTCCATGATTTGTTGATAGTATGTCTACGCTATCAGACAAGATGAAAAAACTGCGTCTGAGGGTGTAATGAGGCCTCCTCTTGTTACAAGGGAAATTAAACTGTCCTTTGTGGCCTTAATTCTGAAGTCATTCATCTCGTGATCGATATTTAAATCAAAAGTGATGCTTGGGATAGCTTTTCCCTCTGATATAATCTCCTTGCAAGCCTCGCATTTGGTAGAATTGGTCAACTTCCGAGCGGCATAGCCAGCAACATAGAAGACTGCACCCTCGTCTCCTTCGTTGGTGAGGCTGCCGCTGCCCCTATAGGCCTCCATGGCACCTAGGAGGGTATTGGTGTCACTTCTAATATGCTCATCAGAGGAGACGCACATGATATTTTTGGCTTCCTTTAAGGAAAAAGAGGAGAGCCTAATGAGGGAGTTAATCCTAATTTTTTTCTCCGCTTCCAAAATCTGACGGACGCTCACAAAGTAATTAGATCCTCCCATCATCCTGTAGTCCCCAAAGCGCTTCTCAATGGGGTCGGAGCAGATCTTGCCTGTTAAAACATAGTCCAATTTCTCCTCCTCGATAAGGTGGATGATTAGCTTTGACATAGCCTTACTAGTTTGGGTAGCGCACAAGAATGTCTCTTTACTTAAGCCTAGGGTCTTCTCCTCTTGCCATTTTTCAACCCACTCAGTGAAGTCGTCCAAAAACTTGAGCTGTGCTGCATCTCTTCCCCGAATCGGATCCTTCGACCAGTCCCTCTTTCTGATGCCGGTAATAGTGGTCTTCACGTTAAGAATATTAAACCAATTTCTTATTGTCTGAAGAAAGTGGGCTGTCCCAGCCCACTCTGGATGATCTAAGCTGTAGTATTGAAGTCCAGCGATAGTAGAAGGATGAAAAAAACGGTCTGCAAGCTCAACGTTCATACACTCGATTGGCCTTGGATTGAGAACTTTGGCTGTGAGTTTGTGAGCGACTTTGATAGGCTTCCCCAGCTCCAATTCGTATAATCGCTTAACATGATCGAAGCTGGCACTCATTCCTTCTCCTTGAAAGTCCGGACATTTAAAGTTTTTCCTCCTCATAAGGTTCGTGAAGAAATTCTTAAATAAATGAACCATGTCGAAGAGAAGGAACAAGGGTTGTCCACCATCCTCCTCATTTGATATTGAGACCTTTAGACGCCCATCACAAAGGATCTCTGAGTAGAATCTTCGGTTTACCGAATGTCCATCGCAGATTGATGCGCGTACTGAGAATCCAGCCTCTGCTGCGGCCTCTCGAGCAGTTTTGTGTAGCTGAGCTAATAGTTCTGCATTTAGCTTCACTACTGGATATAGGCCAACGATATCCTTGTATTTACCGCAAATACTTGTGATTAGGAAGGCCAAAACAGTCTTTGTCGGCTCCATCTCCTCATATCCAAAGAAGGCGCCGTTGGAATATTCGACTCTTTTTGCTGTAGCCACCTCATCCACTAATAGGGCAACAATTTTCTCACGTTCATCAAGCTTTCTGGCCCTCGCCTTCAGATACGCTTTGGTTCCTTCACTGACACCTCTCTCCACCGAGAACGCACTGCTCAAACGGCGAAGATGAGAACTACTTGGCAAGGTAAGGAAACCATCTCGGAGAATCATCCTGTAGAGTGATGGTGATGTATTTTCCCACAGACACGCCACTGCCAACAAAGTGGGAGAGTATCTCCTTGCATTTTCCTTCCGTGAGAGCAGATTGAGTTGCTCCATAATGAATGCGACCTTCTTTTTCGTGTCCTCGGAGCAGTCTTCACATTGATAAATTGTTTGAGCAAGGACTTGGTAGCACTCTTCAAAGGGATCGTTTTCGGTCTTTATAATCTTCTGATTGTTCCTTGCATAGGCAATAAGGTTAATCAGTTGCCCAGAGCTTGATAGCCTATCATCCTTGATGATGTGTGAAAAAGACCTCCGAGATAAGACTTTACGGCCAATCCACACTTGGAACGTGAGGTCGTTGAAAATCTCAATTGCGAAGATCAATTGAGGAGGGCTGTCATCCTCAGACAAGGCTAGCTGACAGATAAGGACAACGTTATCCTTCTTCGTCACAAGAACATCAGGGAAGCATGAGAGATCCAGACGCTCCATCATATCGTCCACTGAGAAGAAATTCTCTCCCTCAAGAAAGGCTTCAGCTTCCTTTTCGAGCCTCAGAAAGGTTTTTTCATGCCGAGTCTGACAACTGTTATCACTTCTTGGCTTGTGCTTAGGCTTTGAATAGTAAAATGGAAGGTTTGGGAAGAGAGTTGGGATAGCCTCCTTGACTAATAGCCGGGAGACGAGGGCGCTATTCATCCGCTTCCTCTGTGGATTGGAGTCCAAAGATTCTTTTTTGAAATCACTATCCACAAAGTGAAGGCTGCAGACAACCGAGTATTTACTCGGCTCAAAATTTTCCCTCGGTATGGCTGCCTTCCAGGCTTGCCTCAGGTCTGGGTCCGCAGGGAAGTGATGACAAGACACGCCGGGGTCCTTGTGGTTATTGTACCCGGTTTGGCATTGGGGAACACAACACTTATTCACCATGTTGGAAGAGTACTATGCCTGTAATTAATTAAAGTTACAATTAAAAACACAAGCCATTGCCTTTTGAAACAATTACCGAGGTTGTGGGTCGAAAAGAAAACGCCTAGGGACCACTTCACTCATCCAACGCCGAGTACTCGCTTTTTCAAAGCTGTTATTGAATACAAGGTAGCACAATCGTGATCAAAAACATTCAGAGCACCTCCCATTTCGTGACGTGATAAGGATGATTTATTTACGTCAATAGAAGTTCCTAGATAAGATATTTACGTATTTACATATTATAATTTATAACTTATGACGTCAAAACGAAATGCCCTTCGCGCGCGCTTAAAAAATCAGAATTGAACTGACTTGATATTATTTGCCTGCTTTTCTTCTTTTTTCTATCTTCCTACGTCTTCATTTCTTCGGCCTTTCGAGGTATGCTTCTAAAACAATATTTTTGAAGTGCACAGTCCGTGAAACATTATGCAGTCCGAGGCTAAGGATACCAACTATTGTAGCTAGAGTTATTTTTAACGGGATTTTAAGGATGATTAAATGTTCGAAAAGCGCATTTTCCAGTGAATTAAACGAAAAGTTGCAATCATAAAAAATGTAGAGCATCTCTCATAGAATAACAAACGCTTATTTTCGTATTTCTAAAAAATTGCCATGCTCCATTTTAAGAAATACATCACATATGTACTTTTCATAACAAAATAACATACGATGACATCACTGGAATTGTTCGTTAGATTTTTTCTATTATAAAGACTATTTACAAGTCGCTGTAAATCATCAAAAAAATATTTCAGTACAGTGATGTTTTCACCTCTTGAGAGTTATTTTTTAGATTGGTGACTATTTCTAGTGTACGATTAACGCTTTTGATAGAAGTAACCAAATAATGTACTATGAAGTAGTTATTGAAAATATTCCAAGTCACCGACCGATTGAATGACCCGTGAAATTGGGACCAAATTTTCTGACATTGAGTTTTATTGTTTTTATTGGATTATTCCCACATAATTTTTCGGGAAAATAACCTTTTAGAACGCAACCTTGCGTTCACCAAATTTTGAAAAAATGGAGAGTCGTGTTCTCTAATTGATGTTACATCAATATTCCTATTTCCTATCAATAAATATGAAGAATCACTCTCTCATAACTTTTTTCTGATGATACCTTTTTCCCACTTGGAGATTAATGTGACATCACTTTTCATTTTCCACGATAACGATAAAAAGTCTCACTATCTCTTAAGTATTTTTCTGAGGCTCTTATCATCAATGGAGACCAATCAAATATCAAATGTCATAAAAATTAAATGTATTAGAACTAATGTAAGAAACATAACCAAATGGGGTTGATCTAAAAGGGGGTATAATCCGATATATGTGTATGAATTTGTTTAACGTGACATCATATGTGACATAAATTATTATTATGTTTTTCTAAGCTTAATATATATTGTATAAGACTAAGGGGTTCTCAAAGAAAATATATTCATAGGGGATTCCTCGTTTATTCTCCGGATGTTGACTTGGTCAATGATCCTCAATTCCATGCGGATTTTGCTCTTCTGAAAAAAGAACTACTTTATATATGACGTAAAACGAGGCTGGCCCAAGCAACACATAACGTTATTCTAACGTTAGTTTTTGGTTCCCTAAAGGTTAGGTTCGAATCTAACCAAAAACGAACGTTTCAATAACGTTCCCCTTGGTTACATAAAACTAACGAAAAAAAACGTTCGGGGAACGTTCCCATAACTAACGAAAATAACGTTCGGGGAACGTTCCAAAAACTAACGAAACTAACGTTCGCTTTTGGTTACCTACTAACTTTCAGGGAACTTTCTCAAAATTACGAAAGATAATATAAGATAGCTCCATCCTGGGGTTAAATAAGTCGGTATCAGTGACAAAAGACGCATCTACAAAACTTTTCATATATATGAGGTATCTTTTGGGTTAAAAAAATAGTTTGCGTTATGTATAAATATTTTAAACTTTCTTATAATTTTTAAAAAGACTTTATTGATATATAGATATTACATATGAAAGAGTATAAAAATAAACATTATAGTTTAAAATTAAATCTAAAATCTAGCAGCACTATCTAGAAAAATTAATTATAAAAAAATTAAGGAAACAAAATTGTTATCAAAAATACAGACATAAGAAATAATGTCGCAAATAAAAATAAAATTACAAGGATTGAATATAATTATTTTTTGGTCTTTAGGCAAATTTCCTGTACTGCCGTTGTAGAAATTATAAATGTCCAGCGGAGTAAAACGGATAAAACCGTACCAGATCCCCCACATACTTCCACAATGGTAATTTTTTCTACCTGATTTACAATAAAATGTAACAAATATTATAATGTGAAGGACCGCATCGCTTCAATAAATATATGATTGAGTCGAGTAAATATCTTTTGTTTTAATTTTGCTATTTGCTATAGTAAATCATGTGCAAAATAAATAAAAATTGAACATAAGAGACTATTTTATCTGAAAATTCCATTGAATAATGAAAGGTTTTTGGATGAATTGTCTTTGTCGTTGATCCCGATTTATTTATTTCTGTTCAATCTGTTGTATAAAAAAATATTCCGTTAGTGATGATAATTTGAGGTTTCTAAACAAGCCAGACTTTATGGTTTTTCCACAAATTTAAGTGGTTGAAGATTATGTTTGTGAGTGAAGAGGAGCTAGTTCAACCAAAAATAAAAGCCACTCTAGCTGGATCATATAGCTGACTTCAAACAGCCTCTTATTAGAACAAACTCATTTACAAACGACACATAACTAATACATGCTACAACTTCGTCCTCATCAAATCAAACTGACTTGAATGTAGACGACTCACAAAAATACATACACCTTTGTATTTGCTTTTAAGAACCTATCAGTTTTCATCTGATTTTCCTACAGTAACAACATTAAATAGTTTCCATCTACACTGATCCTCAAGGTTACTTATTCAATATTATATAAACATCTGTTAGGATTAAAAGCCCATTGATACCTCGACTTGCCTTCAATTATCAGGACACCGGCGGTAAGCTTTTCTACTATTTAATTATCCTATGTCATTGTTATATTTGTATTTAACTACCGAACCTCTATGTTTCAGAACAATGCGTGATCATTCCTTCAACATGGAGTAAACGAGGGATTACTCTTGAAAATTCCCTTGCTGGGAGAAAGAGGAACGTGGACAACTGTCGGAAGGATCATAAAATATTTTCCAAGACTTCCTCCAACACCTAACACAAACATCCTACATTCATCAGAAATAATATATTAACATGAAAGTCTTTTATTTGATATTTTTATGATATTGTTTTAATATGTTTTACCCAAAGAGCAAAAAAAAAAAATACATTACAATGTTTATTAATGTTTTTTACGCATGTGCTTTGAGCCTTATATATTTTATTTTTATGTTTGTATAATTTTATGAGTTATAAATAACATGTTATAATCTATTATATAATTCGTGTTAGTTTTAATGTTAAATAAACGCTTAATAAAATTTTAAAAATAACCTTCAGAGAACGAAACTAACGTTCAGGGAACGTTCTGCAAACCAAAAAATAACGTTCGGAGAACGTTCTCCGAACGTTATTTGGTTGCTTGGGGGGTACCATAAAATAGATTAGTGCTTCAATAAAGATGATTGATAGGGAAAGAGAGAGGGAGCGAGAGAGAGAGAAGTTATTCTCACTTTTTCTTTCTTAGACTTCCTCTTCTAGACGTTCGAGTCCAAGAGACGTGTAGAAGGAGGCTTCATGAGTGGAGTCTCTGTAGTCATCCGAGACAGATCCGGAAGAGGGGGATGGAGGGAGGGTAGATATTTGAAGACGAATTAGTAGGAATAGGTCATGAGGAACTTCCTCTTTCACGATCCAGGTGCCCAAAGATTCCACTTCTATGTTTAAAGTCACTATTTCTCGATCCCGAGACTCTTCAGGAGGGAATAAGTTAATTATCTCTCTCTCTCTCTCTGTGCCTTTCTCTATCTGTGTGTCTATATCTGCGTGACTCTCTCTCTGTGTCTCTCTTATTCCATCTCTCTAACTCTCCTCTTTCTTTTTTTTTTTTTTTCTATCCCATTCCCTTCCAAAAATAAAAAAAAATATACCATGAGTCCTTAAAATATGGAGGCAGTGTACGAAAGTATACCCTAGCCAAAAAATTAATAGTGTTGAAAGATAAGAAATATTTTTTATTAGTATCGATCTCCATCAAGATACAATATTTTACAATGAGTAGTTCTAATGACATTACCGGATTTAAAAAATGTATTTGTAATCCTATATGCTTGTTATTTGTATCATAGAAAAAATACAAACTCTCATTAGAGAGTAGAGAAGTATAAAAAAGTCAAGGTATGACGTCATTGGCTTTAAGATCAATTAAGCACATTGGTTGTAAAATATTGATTGACTATTTTTATGTATTAAGAAAATAGAAAACTAATAATGGATATATAAACGGATATTACTTTATGAAATCGTGTTAATTAGCTCGTTGCTCATAGGATTCCATTGAATTGATTGGGGCTTACGTACTTGAAGCCTATGACGTCACGTGTTGAGTCATTTTCGCTTCTTTACATCTATAGGAGGGTCTTCAACAGCTGTCCTGACGTCACAGAACTGAGCTTGTATTTCAAATTTATAAACATTGTCGTCTCTTTTTTAGAGCCCCTTGTCCTTCCCCTGAAGGATGCTTCGGTCACTCAAGGAGTCCTCTGAGTTCCATCTCAAGGTTCTGCCCCCCTCAGGCACTCAGGACCTGTCTATCCTGGAAAGCATAATCCTGGGAGTCAAAGGAAGCCTCGCCGCCGCCTCAGATAGAGACTTTCGGATCTATGTCAATACTCAAACCCCTTCACAGTCCTTTCTTCTCCAAGGAAGCTTTGATTATAGCCTCCTGGAGGTTGAAACCCTGGTTCCTCATCTCAACACACTCATTGGCCTCCTTAATAACAGGGCCGGACTCGCTTTGTGTCTACATGAGCTCTCTCCATTCACACTACACGTTAAATTCTGCCCAAAGATGCTGAAGCCCTTAGGTAGAATATTATAATAATAATATCATGAGTCCATTATGAGGAAAATAAAAATATGACCATTTGACAAATTATAATAATATATAAGTCTAAGGTTAAAAGGATATATTTCGTCATAATTAAATTGCAGTTTTAAATCAAAGGGAGCATATTAAATTTTAATTCTAAGCAATAGTTATTGAACACTATGTTTTATTGATAGCGGGGATATATCTTTTGTAATATATATTTTTAATCTGCTTTTTGTCCCTAATTGTTCTTGGGAATAAGATAGAAAGAATACCTAAACGTTCAGTTTTATGGACAATAATAATTAAAACTTGCAAATTTTTGTTAACATAAATGATAATGTATCATATTTCTTGTAAATTAAAAATTCCTCTCTTCACACTAATTATGCATCGTTTATATTTTGTTTAGAGTATCCATCTCAATCACCTCACAACAACAAGTGGAAATCAAGGCCCTCACACTTCGCTATTTCACCAACGTAACCCTTGAAAAAGATGAAGAGGGGCTCGAGCAAGAGGAGGGTTCTTCTTCAAACTTCAAGCCAGACATCGAATCCTTATTCGACTCCCTCACAACGCATCACTTAAAGCACACAATACCTCACTTCATCAAGGATGGGAATGCTTCGAACAATCATGAGCCCCAACATCCAAGCCTAAAACCCAAACTTCGCCCTTACCAAAGGAACGCCGTTCTATGGATGATAGGACAAGAAGAGTCCTCTGCTTCCAACAACGCAGAGGAGCAGAAGAATAAGATTCATCCTCTCTATGTGCCCATACTGACTCCACCTACTACCTCAACAAGGAAGCCGGCTTCGTTGTCTCAGAGTTCCCTGCCTACATCCCCCGATCAAGGGGTGGAATCCTTGCGGATGAAATGGGCCTTGGAAAGACGGTGGAGATACTCTCACTCATCCTATGCCATCCACGAACCACCGGAGTGGAGCTTCCCCCTTACCAAGAGCCTCTAAAGGATATTAAGGAGTCGTATCAGAAGATAAAAAAGTCCAGGCGAAGAGCGGCTTCACCTGTGGAATTCGAGATTCCGCAGTTAGACGGCGGAGGAATGGAGAGCGATGAGGAGGATGACTCTAGCTACAATCCTTCAGATTTTGATTCGGAAGACTCCTTAGAGAGTGGGCCCCCCTCTTCCCCTGTTCCAGGGGCATCAAAACAAAGGACGGCTCCCCACTCTAAGAATTGTGATAAGTTAGACGGCGGAGGAATGGAGAGCGTTGAGGAGGATGACTTTAGCTACAATCTTTCAGAGATTAAGTCGGAGGACTCCATAGAGAGTGGGCCCCCCTCTTACCCTGTTCCAGGGACATCAAAACAAAGGACGTCTCCCCACTCTAATAATTGTGATAAAACATCGAAAGAAAAGACAATAAGAGCACCCAAAAGGGAACCCAAGGGAAAAAAGATTCCCTCTGACTTTAATCCGAAAAAGTTCCTCAAGTGTAAGGGGGGTAAAGCAACGACTCTATCGGATCTTATTATAGAGACTCTTATCAAGCTAAGCAATGGGGACTATGGGACTCTTGTGAGCGGGATAGCCATCACGAAGGCTCTGGAGAAGGATCATAATAAGGCGGGCCCTGCTGTGAAAAAGCGGATAAATAAGACTCTTGTGGGCTTATTGAAGAGTGGGACCCTCCTGAATTGTAGTAGATCCTTTTGCTTTAATGTCCATGGAGACTTTGTGCCTCCAAAAAAGAAAAAAGAGAAGGGACCCAGTCTGTATTCCAAGTTGAAGATTATGTATGATAATACCTTGAAGGGTGAGTTATAATAATAAGATGAAGAAGACGTAGTTGACTAAATGAATGGTGATTTGATTGAACTTTAAGACCGAATGTTGAAAAATCACTGGTTTTAAGTTGGGATTTCACAATAAAAAACTAATACATTGACATTTTGAAGCTGTATAGAGCCAATTATTTGCCATATAATATGAGTGATTTAAAAACAGCTTGCCAGCTAACCAGTCAAACTTTTGACTAGCGATCATTTCTTTTGAATGACCGCTAGTGAAGGGGTGGACTGTATTTAAAAATAAAAGTTGATTTACTACTTTAAAATGTCCAAACAGTCTGAATATTATCCAACCAAGATTAAATTAACGAAAAGAACAAAATTATGTCAAATCTGAGAAAAACATAAAATTATATGTCATTTGTCATTGTCAAAAAAAAATATAAATACGTTTGAGAAGTGGCTCTTAAATGTTGGATTTTGTACTCTAAAAATGTAAAATCTAACAAACACAGGTTGTCATACTGATAAACAAGAATGAAAATTGTTTTAAAGTAAATATTAATATTTATTTTTAAACTGCGATTTGAAATGACATTAAGTATTTTTTTATTAAATCATAAATTGCAGTTCATATCGATTCACGATTTTTTTAAAATTATTTTTTCTGTTTTTAGAGATGAGTTTAGCAAAAGAAGACGAGCCCTACAAGAAAGCCGTCAAGCGTTGGAAGGGCTCATATTTCGACACAAAGGTTCACCAAACGGACTTTTTCGAGTGCATTTGTGGCTCAGATGAGTTTGAGCCAGGGAACAACGACATGACCCATGTTCAATGCAGCATCTGCACGATTCGACAGCATGCAGAATGCGTCAACTTCGATCTCCGTGACCCTTACCGGGGAGAATACAAGTGCCCGCACTGCTGGAGCGAATCCGAGCCCCTCCCGAGCAAGGCCTCCCTCATTGTGAGCCCGGATTCCATCTCCTATCAATGGATCGAGGAAATACAGAAGCACGTTGCCGAGAAGGGTCTTCGAATCTTCTACTACAAGGGTATCAAGTCCGCGGGGTATATTCAGCCCCGTGTTCTGGGGAACTATGACCTCATTGTGACGACGTTCACCGTTCTCACCTCTGAAACGAATCATATCAATCTTCCCCATTCGAATTCCTCGGAGGGACGGAAGTTTCGAAATCCTAAGCGCTTCATGGCCATTCCCTCCCCGCTTCCGGTTGTTGAGTGGTGGAGGATCTGCCTGGATGAGGCACAAATGATTGAGGGAACATCTGTGAGAAAAACTGCGGAAATGGCCCTGAGTCTCAAATCCGTGAATCGATGGTGTGTGACGGGAACTCCCATCGGTAAGCTTGACACAAAAAAAACTTAAAATAGAATGGGTATGGGTATGAATAATACAAAGATGTGTAATATCCTTTTGAAGGATGCTGTTGTACCCGTTTAGAAGCGTTTATAAAGGATTTTAAATCCTATTAAGGGGAAAAAGGCGTCTCCTACATATAGAAAAACCCCATTACAAATACTCATTCTAGATCTATTTTCGAAGGCTTAACACAAAAAATGAAGGATTAATTTTATTCTTCAGGAAAATCCGTCAACGACCTATATGGACTGATATTATTCCTGGGATTCGATCCTTATACGAATAAATACTGGTGGAAGAGCCTCATCTATGACCAATACTGCAAGAATAATGTATCCGCCCTTGAAGACCTCCTCGCTCAAATCATGTGGCGCACTGCCAAAAAAGATATACTGAATCAGATCAGTATCCCACCACAAACAGAGCAAATCCACTGGCTTAGCTTCTCACCCGTTGAAGAACATTTTTATAGGTATGCTTTAAAAAAAATTCTTTCTTACTTTCTATTTATCAAATTATAAATTAACTTCTTAATTTTGTTAATCCCTTCAAATGATGACTACTATTAGAATATATCTGCTTGTTAATTCTTATTTTATCCTGCGAATGAACGTACTTAACAAAATGATTAATACGTGTAGTCTAAAAAAATAAAATCGAATGCTCTCTCACGGTCATTTTAAAAGTCAAGGTATATCGAAATACGGGTGAGGCACTGACGTCATGAATCAAACTTACAGGATTGAACACTCTTACTCATCAATATATATTGAAGCACAATGATTGTTCATACTGCAAAGATAGCATCTGACTACTCGCTTGCCAGTTGTGTTTAATGACGTCACACCGGGATGCGGGGAGAAATACATTGAATTATGTGTTTCTTACGTCATCAAAAATATCTCGCTACTATAGGTTTTTATGATATCATGAATAAAAATAAGATGGCGGACGTTTCACCCTCCATAAGGAAAACATGAAATGAACTTACCTCTTCTACTCTATAGTCCTTCATAATAAGCATATAATTTCCTTTGCAAAACATTTTTAGGCTGCAGCTGAACATGTAGCAATGACGGTACTGTACTTAAGTAGTATTAGACTTTATAGGCTCAGTAAATTACATAGAGATCAACTTCTATCATAGTTCTAGCTGGTACGAAACAAACTTGATGAACTTATTCATTGAGGTAGACGTTTTTTACCAATATGTTATAGATTTTTTTTACTGTACTGATGTAAACATTTATTTAGAATGACGTCAGAGATACCATTTGCTATCCTTTCGACCTAGTCAAGATCCTGCGAATTTCGTTCATTTGCTTCATTGAATACTTAATTATGCGTTCATCAAAATAAGACTTGACCGTTGAGAAATATAACTTATCTTCGATGTCACGACATTTAAAGTCCCACTGAGCACCACTTGACACCGTCAGCAAGACAATTTATATCCATTATAAGAGTACGATTTTCACATTTGCACTAACTCAGGGCATTGCATTCTAATATATTCTTTGTCTGTTGTCCCACATGTATGTTCGTTACTTAGAAAGCCTTGATGAATTGTAATAATTATGCTGTGCTTTATATCGAGCGATTGCTCTCCAAACTTGATGAACTCAAATAAGGACGTATAATAAATGAAAATTGATAAATATATTGTTGGAAACCCTCATTGTGTGAACACATTAATGTCCTTTGAAAAATCAGTATTTTTCATGGCTCGATTTCAACTTATGAATCTTGTTGTATTTCTTAGTAATTTTCAAGTCTCACGGCTTAATAATTTAATTTAGTGACTGCATCCATTTACGAATTTTAATACTAATAATTATTCTCATTTAGACGGCAGCACATCGACTCCTCCAAGGAAATATTGGCCAAGCTGCGCCGACTACCTCAAGAGAACTCTCTAAAGCTCTCCGAACTGGACTGTAACACAATTGCGAGCATTCTTCGCCCCATGCTCCGCCTACGACAGAGCTGCTGCCATCCCCAGGTCGTGAGGGGAGAGTTCATGTCACTTCAGAAGTCCTACATTACCATGGAAGAACTCCTGGATCAAATGATCGAGAAGAGCACCGTGGAATGTGAGGAAAACCATCGTGCCCACATCTCAGCACTTAATGGACTGGCTGGACTTCACATCATCAAAAAGAATGGGCGGAGGCCGTTCAGGTCTACCGGGATGTACTCTGGTATGTTGAACACATATATGATATTTGATCCTTTAGAGAGGTTGTGTGATGATTATAAGAGGTAGTCAGGTCCAAAGTAAGCTTACTCCATACTTTCATGGGTTGTAAACATAGATATAATCAGAGAAATACGGCATTATGCCCAAATTAAACAAATATTTCTATGGCGAAGTACAAATTACTTTGTTTATATTGGGCACAGAATACAGCTGAACGACGATGCTTATCTGCTATTGAAAGGAATAAGCTCTTTATATCTTTATATATCGATGGTTGTAAAACATCTGTAATCTTATTATTTTTCACGTCATCAAAAAGTTATATAGTAGCGATATATTTTTGATGACGTAAGGGGGAGGAATAGCAACACAAAAAGTTGTTCTTTATGCTTGTGACGTCATTAAAAATCACCGGCGAGCGAAAAATCAACTATTTTGTCAATTTGGACAATCCTTGACTTTCAATATACCTTGGTCAAGGTGACAGGGATTAAACTTTAAAAGTTTTACCCAAACTCTGGCATTGTCAGAATCTAAATAACTTGACGACAAAATGTGACGAATTGTGAACGTTTTTATGTATAAAAGCCTGTAGCATATAATTTAAAGGAACAAATGATAAGGATTACTCTTATATTTGGTTTTATTCTTTATGAAAACGAATTTACGAACAAGGTATATATCAAGGATTGCCCATATTGCCAAGAGACCTGACTACTACTCCCTTGCCGATGTTTTTGATGACGTCACACTAAGGCAAAAAGTAATGATAAAACGTCTCATCACTCCGTTAACAAAAACGACACTCAGGAATGAGAACTGTGGTCGACAATGACTCCTGAATTCTTAAAAAGTCCCAAAACCAGTTTTTGTCTAGTCTTGAATACATACCAGAGCTTCGCGACTGAGACTAATGTTCAACAGGAATAACATTGATCCCTTTTCATATTTCAATAGCCTTGCCAAAGACTATGAGGGACGAATCAAAACAGATACTCTTCAAATGCTTCACACGATCACAAATCTGAGGGAAGTCCTGGACTCGGGGCATGAAGGCATACCCCCAACGCTTCGAGATGACTCCTTATCCGAGGAGGCTAAGGAACTAAGGGATGTCTACTTGATAAAATATATTTCCGCCGTCTCCGGAGCTGAAGCCTCTGTAGACATTGTGACTGAAAAAGGTAATATATAGAACCTAAGGAAAGAATGTTGCTCTTACAATAGGATAGTGAAAAAAAATTGGGTCCCAACCAAGGTATTAGAATACTAAGTACGTTCATTTCATGCTTTCTTTAATAACGCAACGTCATAAATCTTATTATTATTGTAACGTATCAAAAATACATTTTTGATGACGTAAATGGGGAAAAACCATAGAGATATAAAGATAAAGTTCTTATGGTAATATGGGCCAAGAAATACTAGATACTGTATCTAGTATTCCATGTATGGACCTACATTATTTTCCAATATAAATTTGCTTAAATGGTACTATTTAAATTAATTTCTTCTTTTTTTTTTTTTTTTTTTTTTTGCATATTGAAAGTAAAACACTATTTTGAAGTCTAACAGAAAACTTTTTTTATAGTGAAGAGCCTAATGAATGAGCCAAAAAGGTTCTCCGAGCCCTGGTACGTGACGGCCATGGACTCCATAGAATCATCCACGGATGAAAACTCCCTCCTCGAGCTCGTCCACGAGGAAATGGCCCAGTTCTACGACGTTGTGAATGATCGAGAGTTCAAGGAGATATCAGAGAAGTACTCCAACTCCCGATTAATCCTCTATAAGATCGTAACCGGTATTCAGGACTCTGAAAAGGCCCGTGAGGGTGTTCTCAAAGGCATACAGATGCTCCGAGACTCTCCTTTGGAGTCATACGTGAGTGCTTCCGTGGATTGCCATCTTAGAATGTCGAATCGGCGAAAGAACAAGTCCCTTTGTCCTCTCTGCTCAATCCACGAGGACATTGAAGCCTATGAAAAGTCCATCTTTCACTTTGTGAAAGGGGATCTCAAATCCAAAAAGCTGAAGCGGTCGTCTTTGTCTCTCCAGCAAAGCGAGAGGCTGGAGGAAGCAGGGGTATTCCTCATGGATAATCAGCGGGTCGGGAACTGGACGGACTCCGAGACGGAGAGGTTATTACGGGCTGTGCTCAAGTTTATTCGAAGCAATAAGGGCCTGAACTCAATTCTCATTGAGGAAGGAAACAAACATTTATCCTTTATCGAGGCCACGAAAAAGGAGTTTAAGCTCATTCGTGTGCTCTGGCGACAGGTGTCTGGCATGGTGGCTGCCATGGATGAGCTTAATATGTGTGTAATGCGACTACAACTTCGGTAAGGAACCGCCCACCATGTTTACACTAAATGACAAAATGGTATCCATTGGAAAATGTACTTTTATTGAAGGAAAATAATGGACAATAATACATATTATAAAAGCATTGTCCCCTTCAGATTGGTTTATAATTTATAGTTGATAATGGGTCCTTGATTTTTTTATAGGGAAATGAGAAAGTAAATAATTACTCCAGTGATGTAATTTTGGCATTGTCACACTGGTAACAGTTGCTTTGCACAACATGGCAATCAAAAATTGAGATGTGTCGTAACCGAATAATAACATTATGTCTGTGCAACTTCTTGGTCAGTTTCTGAATAACCTCTCTGCTTGAGTGGTTCTTAGGACGTATTGGAGTTCAACTCCAATCCTTGTTCCTTCGGTTATATAAATAAATTATTGCTAATTGATGCTCTCTTTGTGTCTCCTTTGATCAATTGCATTGAAGTACGTTCAGCACACTTGGAATATCTATTTTCCCTTCAGTTAATCAAGAAAGTGTATTTTTCTCAGGCTTGTGAGCGTTCAGCTTTTTTTGCGTTTAGCGTTAAAAAAAAATTAGCGTTCCGTTCAATGTTTTTACGTTCAGCGTTCCTTTAGCTTTCAAATAGTTAAAAAAGAATTTCCCAAAAAAGTACCGCGTAGTGATGACGTTTTTTTAGAAAAGATTTCCAAAAAAAAAGTAATGCGTAGTGATGACGTGTTTTTTTTAAGAAAAGAATTTCCAAAAAAGTAATGCGTAGTGATGACGTGTTTTGCGTTCCGTTCACAAGCCTGATTTTTCTTAACCAATACGTTTCTTAATCCAATCGATGAGGGATAAAAATAGGATCCTTTAAAAAAGGTTTTATTTGTAACGGTCGAAAATTGTTATTCTCTCTAGAGTGCCCCGTTATGAGTACTTTCTTGTTTGGATACTTATAATATTAATATTTAAAAAACCCTGAATTCAATGCATATTGGTATTTCTATCCATAGGTACGAAGATGAGCCGGACATGCCTGAGGGTGCCATGAAGAGGAAAAAATCATCTTCCAATCCTTCCAAAGCCCTCGCCACAAGGGAAAAGGACAAGTTTGAGACTATTTATATTATCGAAAGCATGAGATTGAGCCTCAAAAGCTCAAACTAGGCTATGATAAGATCGTGGCCAACAATTATTTCAAGAAAAAATACGGACAGCTTCTATATCTGGAGAATCTGAAGAAAACGGAGTTTATTAATAAGGGCGGCGAAAATCCGGAGCCGTGTCCCATTTGTCAAAAGGAGCTGGGAAGACAGTGGAGCGTTTTACAGGTTTGCTATGCTGCACCCTCTTAAGGTTGATTTAAAAAAACGCGCGGGAATCTTGCTTCTTCTTCTTCACCAAAGTTAATGGAGGAAGAAGGGGATACACGTACATACAAGGAATGACATGTGCCAATCAAAGTCTGTATAATAAGGTCTGGGCAATACAAAAACAAACATATAGCAGTGTAACTACTCAATGACGTCACTGGAGAACGATTCTATCTATCCATTTATATATCTATCAATCTCTCTATCAATCTATAAATATAAATATTGGCTTTAGGAATATTCATATATAAAACTTATGCACAAAGAAAATCTGATAAAGCATTTTTTGTTGGGAATTATTGATAGTAGGAATTTTTCCTTAACGACACTTTTGTATAAAATGTATTTTTAAAGGAAACTACTGACTTTTGGGCCCAGCTTATCAGTCAAAATAGCTGTATTGAGCATTAATGAGCACATTTGTTTAGTTTTATTTTATAAACTGAGCCCATTTTGAGTACTTTTTGTTCATATATAAAGGAGTATATTCCTATAAAATGGATCAAAAAGGGTACTTATAAACAATAAGCTACGGTAAGGTAGGTTTCGTGACCCAGGCCTTCTCCGCATTAACATAACAAAGCTCCGCTTATTATTATTTATTATGTTATTGTTATTTTTATTCTTCACGAAGCCTACCTTACCGTAGCTTATGTTTATAGGTACCCTTTATACTTATTAGTACTTATTATACAGACCTTGGTGTAATTGGGAGAGGTTGTGAGATATGTTTTTTGTACATTGGCTATGGATAAATTAATTATGTTTTATGCTTCTCTCTGGTTTATGCTTGCATCACAAGCCAAAGGGATTAGGAAACTAGAAGGAACCTACCATTTATTATATAATTTTTTCGTCCGTCACTCTTTTGTGTCCTTGATATATGCATTCAGTAGTGCCTTGGCAATTAAGTTCCAGTAAGAATACGTACCAGGAATATAGCAAGCATACAAAGACTGCAAATGTTGTTCATTTAGGCTGATTAAACCTCCACGCCAAGGAACCCTATGGTTTCACGAGCACCAACCATATAGCATATTGGGGTTTCAAATCAAGCCTATCTGGACTATTGGTGTTTTGCTATGGCATATAAACACGTAGTACCTAACTGATATCACTGATTTCCTCAACAGCCGCAAGTAAAGTGATGCTTGATTTCATAATGTTTATTATTATTACTATTCACTCTTCTTTTACACAACTAATTACTTTCGAGAAGATTTTTTTGTTACCTATATACAGTCAAATTCGTCACTAGCGGTCACTCCAAGCAACCCCCCCAAAAAACTACCATTAGAGACAGGTGGCCGCTAATCTCAAAAGGTTTTAGTACTATTTTTCTCTGCGGAACAAATGTGTATTAGGCGAGTGGCCACTAAGACGGGTTTGACTGTGTGTGTGTATGTATATATATATATATATATATATATATATATATATAATTTTTTACCCTTCTTAGTGTGGACATTGTTATTGCGTAGAGTGCATTCGGCAGCTCATTGATCAATACCCGACCTTGAATCGTCGCTCCATCGAGTGTCCAATGTGTCGCAACACCACCAATCACTCAGAGATCTCTTACGTTAATACAAGGTAATAATGTTTTGTGTGTCCAGGCACGGGCCAATATATATACTGGAATTTCAACGAATGAAACATTCTAACACCAGCTATAAGACGTCAGGGATGTAGTTAAATGGCTGTTGCTGCTGAATAATCAAATATAGTATATAACTAGAGGCATATATACACTCAGAGAGTGCAAACCTCCGCCGTCATGAGCCTTCCGAGGCGGATTTTTCACGACTGGGGAGGCGTAGAGAGACGGGGGAGGGTTCCCCTAGACGGAAATTCCGAGAGGAAGACGCTCCCGGCACCCAATTTCACAGCACAGCGACATCTATTGGCAGAGTAGGCTAACTTGAAAAATTTAGTAGTATTTAGCTAATTTGGCGCCTTAATTCTGCACTCAGAGATGCCAAAATTTAATCACTTCTTCCTTTTGGCACTTCCAACAACTCCACAAAATTTCATCCAAATCCGTTCAGTACTTTTTGAGTTATCCTGCTGACAAACCAACAAACAACAAACTAACAAACCAACAAACGCCAGTGAAAACAATACCTCCTTCGGCGGAGGTAATTATGAGGATTAGAAGGAGGGAAGTCCTACAATAAATACATTCCCTGATGTCTTCAGGCACTGTTGATTCTTGGTATTTTTTTCTTTGGTCTTGTCCATAGGACTTGACATCTAGAAGTAGTCCTCGATAGAAATGGAAAATGATGATGACCAGGGGGGGAAAGTGTCTAAATACACGGGTAGGCAAATATTTGAGTGAAAGGCACCTAAATTGAGTGTGTAGATACTACTATTTATAAATATAAAAATAGTTTTTGTAATGTATTTGAATCCATCCCACTCAAAATTTGCCTACTCATGTATCTGGACCATTTTTCCCGTGCGTTATCATTTTTCTCTTCTATCTTGGGTCAATTATTCCATGTATGTTTGTCAGACTCATATTTTTCCGAGTTTTTCTATACAATTAAAGCTTACCGTTTTGGAGTCCATGTTATAAGATTAAAATCCGCTTTTATGTAATGAAGAAAAAAGTACATCTTGCTGTCAACACAGTTGTGATGCATCTCATTTTGGCGAATATTTACAAGAAATTTGGATTGTCCAAATTGAAAATATAAGATTATTAAGTTAGACAACAAAAATATGATAGAACTAATTTATTGAGAACTTATTTTGGCTACATCAATATGGAAAAAGCATCAAAGTCTTCTATGAATCCATGTTATTCCATTGTTTGCTTTCACACTTAGCTCAATTATTTATGATTATGGTCTCTTATCAAAAGGGAACATTCCTATATTTTTGAATATTCAATAAATGAGTCGTTTTTCATCGTGATTAATTACCGTAGATCAGTATTATTGTGTCTGACCTTCTTTAAGCATGCAAACAACCTTAATTTGAATGTAACCCTTCACAACTTGTTGATTTCCTATCTCATCTCTCAATATCTTTTCCAGATCCTCAGAGGAATCCGAGGATAGTCCACCATTGGATAAGGAATCCATTGAGCAAGTCAAGGGAAGTCTATCCACAAAAGTTGAAGCCATTGTTAAGACTCTCTTCGCAATAGCAAAATCGGATCCAACAGGGAAGACTCTCATTTTTCTGCCTGGACGGATCTTTTGGACATTGTGGGCCTAGCCCTCTTCGAAAATAATATTTCCTTTGCTGCCCTGCATGCCCAGGGGAAATTCAAGCGGAATCTTCTCAAGTTCAAGGTATGTGGTGACATATTTAGAAAGGTAGTTATTTTACCTGACTTAACTAATAACTGGATATTCAAATTAAAAGAAAAAATAACGTTCTCGAGTTGAAGAGAGAGGATGAATAGCGACTTAAAATGGTGTCCAGTAATTTCATCACGCGTAAATTCGTCCCGAACCTTTTTATAGCCTTTTTGTCGTGGGTATTTACCTCACTTGCTCATTTATAGTCAGCCAATTTGTCGTTCTTTTTTTTGTCGTAGGTATTTTTGTCGAGAAGCTTTTTTGTAGTGTAGTATTTTCCTCGTTCGTCTTTTTCTCGTGGGTATTTTGTTGCGTTGCTTTTTTGTAGTGAAGCGTTTTCTGCGCGATTTATTTTCTTACTTTGTAGACCTAATCTCGCGGGCTCAGTCGGGAGTGCCATGGGGTTTTAATCTACAAAAAGATGAACAACAAAATTAACTGACTATAAAAGAGCAAGCGACGTAAATACCCACGACATAAAACGGCTATAAAAGGTTCGGGACAAATTTACGCGGGATGAAATTACCGTAAACCACTTAAAATGGCTGTCCCATATTGGAGGTGTTAAGAGCTGACTGCTCCTTTGTATGACTGACGTCGTAAAAATCCCGGGGGAAGAATAACAACATTAATATATTATTTTATTTTTGATGAAGTCCAAATCATAATAATAATAACAACAAGAAGATACGCTTCGCCCTCGGTTTACTGTAATTCCTTCGTGAGTAATTTTAGCGTGCACTCTTTCATTGCAAGCCTTTTCATTGCACGCGTTTTCTTCGTTCTCTTTTTCTTCGCAGGGTAATATTAGCGTTCGTCCTTTCATTGTGGGTAATTTGATCGCAAGTAATTTCTTCGCAGAGTATTTTCTTTGCAAGTAATTTCTTCGCAGAGTAATTTATTTGCAAGTAATTTCTTTGCAAGCAATTTTTTCGCGAGTAATTTCTTTGCAAGTTTTATTTTTGTGAAGGACTTAGTCGCAACTGTGTTTCTATATGTATATATATATATATTGTTTTCGTTTACCAGAATCATTTCGACGATTTTTGACAGGAGAGTTTTGTATAGAATCCAGAAGAAACTGACGCGTAGACGGGGCACCCTTTGTCAATTCAACGATTTTGACCATAGAAATGCTTAAAAATCCATGTGACACTTATGCAATGAATTTGATATTTAATCAATATTTTTTTAAATACTCGAAAATGACGTCATAATCACGCAGCCTTAAAGGACATCAATTAGGAGTGCCTCTAAAGTATTTTTCAGACATGTCTTATTGTTTCAACGATGAACCATGCAAATAAAAATATCCTTTGTCTTCTCTCCAACATTTAAAATTTTTTATAAATCGTCTATTTAAATCTCAAATTTTTGACAAAAGTAAGTCATCATGTTATGAAATACTGTTATGATATAACAGACTGATTTTATGAATTAAACTTGAATGTACACCGGTGGGAAAAGACAAAGCTTGATAAGTGTTGTGATGTATTTAGTAATACTTAGCTTAATTGTAAAACCTCTTAGAAGACTCATATCTAAGTTCTGCAGTTCCCATTAGAAATGTGAAATATAGGACTTAACGACACAGGATTCTGACTACATATGTTCCATATTATGGGCCCCTAACGTGATATCCTAATATGTATGATTGTACTGTAAAACTAAATTAAATATACATCTTGCCATATACTACTAAACTGTCTTTAGTGTTATGTAAACTAGCACTTGAGCATTGATTTAGTGCATCTCAAGGGTAGAGGCGGAATGTCAAGTTATTTGGTACTTTGTTTTGGATGGCATCTTATTCCATAGAGATACATATGCTTGGCTTAGTGATTACTTATGTAGCACAAAGCAACTATTTATATTGTATATCCAATATACTCCAATGTACTTTGAAATTTAGTTTTCATTACGATCAAATTATTATACAATTCTATACAAAGCTCTCCTGTCAAAAATCGTCGAAATGATTCTGGTAAACGAAAAACAATACTTGGGGAGTAAACAATCATATCATACTCAGCTTATATGCAAAAAAAGGATCCATATCAAGGACCCCTTGTTATACCTAATGCATAGGCTAAAACCAGAACGAATAAGCATTGCATTGATGACATACAAAAAACAATTAATATATATACATATAGAAACACAGTTGCGACTAAGTCCTTCACAAAAATAAAACTTGCGAAGAAATTACCCTGCGAAGAAATTACTCGCGAAAAAATTGCTTGCAAAGGAATTACTTGCGAAGAAATTACTCACGATGAAATTACTCACGATGAAATACAGTGCACCTTCACCCTCCATAAAAATAAGAATAAATGGGGTCCAGAAGAAGAAATGGACCAGGAAAATACGGCCTAAGAACATATGACCCAAGATAGAAAGAAAATGATGACTCATGTAAAATGGCCATAATGCGTCAGTAGGCAAGATTTTGAGTGGAATACAACGAAGTATATTACTAAGACTTGTTGACGTTCACTAAAAATTGTCGTTCACCAAAAGTTATGTTCGCCGTTCATCGTTATTTTTAAGATTGAATCGTTCGTTGTTCATTGTTCGTTTGTCGTTCGTCATTCTGAAAAAAAAATGACGACTTTTTTTGGAAAGGAGATCTTTCCCTCGTCATTCTGAAAAAAGTGATAACTTTTTTAGAAAGGAAATTTTTCCCATGAAAAGAAAAGTTTTTTTGGGGCGCCAAAAATGAACGACGAACGATTACAAATGAACGACAAATCAACAAGTCTGACAAATAATATTTTTATATAATTTGAGTAAATAATGACTAAAAATAATTATATTTAGCAACTGAAGGGTTTTCTTGCTGTTGTCGTTATTAGACCGGCCAAATTTTTATTTGGGTCATTTTTTTTTCATTCGTTCTCATTTCCTTTTATATGTTAGATAATTTCTTGTGTATTTCTTCCAAGGTTGTATTTTCCTCGGCCATTATCTTCCTAATATCGAAAACATACCTTGCATTCTATATATCGTGAGTCCGACTTGGTAGTGAAACAATTAAGTAGTCTTGGGCAAGAGATATCTCTATATATCTTGGTCTTGGGAATAGAAAAAGGAGTCTTAAAATAAATATATCCAGTGATGTTATCACCAGAAAACAACCGGGTACCCGACCCGGGTCCCGCTGTTTTGTGATTGTCCCGGCCTGATGTCTAAAAATCACCGGGCCGGGATTTTAATGTTTTCGTTCGTTCTTCATTCTGAAAGTGTCGACGTATTTTTAGAAACGAATTTTTAAAATTAAAAAAAAATTCGAGATTTTTTTTTAAAGCGACATTTATTAATATTTTTTTTTCTGTAACCTGGATAGGAAGAAAACAAGAAGGAGAGAAGTGAGGCAAAATACTCTCTGCCCTTCTCTTTTCTCTCTTTCTATCCAGGTAACACTAACAGCATTACCAAATCGTATATTCTCATATCAAAAGATCAATTTTTGGGGGAGGGTACGTATTTGCTTATATCTCTTAAAGTATAGCGATTTTTTAGAACACCAAACATCTCAAATGAAAGCTTGGTTTAACCAGCTTTAATATTTTGGTATACTGAATCATGTCAATTTAATAAGTAGAGAGTTATATGTATATTAAAAAAAGTCCATCTCGCGTACAAAATGACGCATATAATGGATTATGTATGCGTCAGAGACAAAGTAAAAGTTTGAGAGGATACCTGACGCATATCTAAGAAACACATTATTATTTATTTTTTTATAATCGATTTCTTATAGGTCAATACAGGCTCTGAATCATATGATGTATACTCAGATTGTACTGAATTATCACCAAGAAACAGAAAATCCACAATGTTGCTAACATTTCAAACATTTGAAAAATAAGAACAACCCTAATATACATACATACATATTTGCCTATTACAACCTTTGACTGGATATCAATAAGTATTTCATGGCGTTTAGATTAGTCTATCGAGCCTATAATACTCGTTTCGATTATGTTTACCAAAATGCACCTTCCCCTCACACCCTCGACATATAGAGTTAAACACACCTTTACACCCAACGTGGTAATTCCTTCCTTCCTGTGGGTAAATTGGTACGCAGATGTTAGGTGAAGTCATTATTTATAACGTCCATATTGCTTTGTAATGAGCTAACTCTTCACACAACCTCGGCATACCATTTGGCCCCGTAAGTACCAAACACTATCTAAGTTATATATAAAATATATCATTTTTTATGGTCATTATTTGCATATTTTTTCCATCTCAACAGAATCGGGAGGACGTCAAGGTACTTTTGCTTCCCATTTCTAGCGGAGCCAATGGCTTAAATCTCATTGAGGCCAGTCATGTATTTCTGCTGGAACCTATTTTGAACCCAGCACAGGAGCTTCAGGCCATCGGACGGGTTCATCGCATCGGTCAAACAAGCCTACTGTGGTCCATCGATTCCTCATTCGTGGCACCGTGGAGAACGAATGCACACTATATTAAGGTTAGTACTCTGAGTAACGGTTTTTCCAATCCTTTTGAAGACCAATCACAACTTAATCCCACTATGACAAATATTGCAAGTCTTCCGCATTATTGCAATGAACTAGATTGAGGCAAGGACTAGTGAGAGTCAAGGACTGTCCATATTACCTAGAGAACTAACTTTTTGCTTCCCGGCGATTTTTTGTGACGTCACACCGGCAAGCGGAAAGAATATATTTTATAATATATCAACTTAATCATCAAAAATATATATATTACGTTTCACCATCTATGGAAACATGGAATAAACGTATCTACTTAACACATTCTATATACCTTGATTGCGGAAATGTGTGAATTAAACGTCATCACCTATTATTTGACATAAATTAACCAACAAGGAATTTTCCTTGTCGTTCATCGTTCGCGAACGACAACAAATGAACGATAAATCAAGAAGTCTAATGTATATATATATATCAGGCTTGTGAACGGAACGCAACTTTTTTCAACACTGAACGTTGAACGCAAAAAAAAGAGTTTAGCGTTCAGCTTTCATTTTTCCAAACATTTCTTGCTCTTTTTTTTGGAGATTATTTTCTAAAAAGAAAACGTCATCACTTTTTTGGAAATATTTTCTAAAAAAGACCCTCTTATGTTGGGAATATTGACATTCTGCGGACCCCAGTCAACAAATTTATATCACTCGCATATTTGGGCGCGTACAGCGCCCATATGTTCGCCCTTAGGGTACGGGTAGGTTTTGGAGCTAGTTTGTGAGTGGAACAGACCTTAAAGAATATAAGAAGGAGAGAGAAAGTAATTTTTCAGTTTTGTACAAACATTCCTCATAAAATGTTAGACATTGTACAAAGAAGTTTTTTTATGTCCCATGAGATGTTTTTTTTTCTTTTTCTATTTCTCTAACTCCTCCTCCTCCTCATTTTCTTTTTCTTTTTCCTCTCTTTACCTTGAAACGTAGGTAGTTCAAATCAGACAAGGTTTGAATTTTTTTCTTCATTTCTGGTCCGATCACTTTGCAAATAGTTTATTAGGTCCTCCTTGACCCAAGGATTCCATAGGTTCCTTCAAAGTTCAAATCTGATCATAAATGTGGGAGGAGATAGCGTGCGGACATACAAACGGACGGACAGAGATTGGTGAATTATTATATAGATTTGAAAATCGGTTCGAGCTCATTTTTTTTTCAACAAAACCCCTAAATAGATTCAAAATTACACAATGTTATTTTTAAAAAATATTTGAACGCTAACGGAACGCTATTTTTCTTTTTTGAACGCTGAACGCTCACAAGCCTGATAATATATATATATATATATATATATATATATATATATATTGCACTGAATAATCCCATATTCAGGGCATCCATACGTGACTTCGGCCCTCTAAATTCCTTATGCTCTTCCCATATTCATCCCTGTTGGTATATAATCACAACAAATTATATTCATCTTCACCTTTTACTCCTTTTTATCATTTCAGTTCCAATCACGGAGAAAAGCTGAGAAGAAGGGAACAACCAGAAACAGTCAGTCGTCTTCAGAGGAAAACTTTATCACCCTCTCTGACCTCAAAAATATTTTCCACGATGATGACAGCAATGATTACATTGAGAGCAATGGAAACATCGAATGAAAGCAAAACAGTCATTTTCTCAGTATTACTATGCTTGCTGGTTTTTTTTTACCCCTGCATGTTTATTCTTACCGGTCAACCAGTAGTGTCATTTATTTTATTATTTGAGAAAGTTCTAAAAAATATTTAATATATAAAACTTATTAATAATAAAATATAATTATATGAAGGAGTAATAAAGACCAAAAAATTATTCATGTAGTGGATTGACCTGCTTACTAACAGCAGGTCAACCTACCACCTCTTCAGGCAAGGTCAAATATACACACTCTTTCTCTACACCTACAAGAGTTCTCCTCCTCCTTCGCGCTACAACCATTGAGATATAAAGATATAGAGAGCTGATTCCCCAATTGCATAGAAACATCAGGGATGCTGCAAGAAAACCTTTACACCCCCTATACGACGGACCCTATGAACTAGTGGAACGGGGCTACAAAATCTTTCGACTACAGATTAGCAATCGAGAGGAGAGAGTCTCGATCGATCGCCTCAAGCCAACACATTTTGATCTGGGTCAACCAATTCATCCGGCTACCCTGAGGTCACGTGGACGACCTCCGACTACCCGTTCCGACTGACCTTGTTCTGGGGAGCCTTGTGGCGGTTGCTAACCTCTCTCCCTCCCTCCCTCAGTCGGATTACCCAGAAATCTCCTTTGTAATACTTTTTAGATACGATGCGTAATTAAAGTCATGAGTTCAAAGTGATAACTTCTCACACGCTTTAATATATATAATTTTTATAAAAGAAGTTCAATCAATGTTTCGTATGTTAGAAAAAAAGTAAAGACGGTTTTTTGATAAAAAGAAGTGCAATAATAACTACTGTTTCCCCATCTCCATCAACGGAGATCAAACAAGTACTCTGATATTCAGCGATACCATAGATATCTTAGGCACTTTATGTTATTTATGAAATGACTTAAAATTAGCTTCTTTTTATGATGGCTTAAAACCCAGCCTTAAGGAATAGACAATGGAAGAAATCGCAATGAAGCAAATAATAATTCCGGAGTTAATGGGTTAAACAAGAATTATAAAATATTAGCGGTGGGTCCTGCTTGGTCGCCGTGTTGGAAACCGCGCCTTGACGCGAACACAGGAGACAGATGAGCGTCTCCAGAGTTTTCCCTGTCATTGGTAGTGTCCGTAGGGGTACTGTCATTGGTAGTGTCCGAGATAAAGACGACGCCCAAAAAAGGTAACATGGAGACGCCAAGATCCTGGCCTCTCCGTTCACGGCAGCTACGTGGGCCAACTCCTCGCCATCGAGAAAACTAAGAACGAGGCGCTTAATGGCATTCGCGAGGAACTCCGCGTTTTTTCGCTGCTTCTCAACGAACATGTATGTGAGGAGGTTCAGGACTATTCCGTGGCTGACACCCTTCCAAGAACCAAGATTATGAGGACCCGGCACTGATCGTGTTTTTGATACCGTTGATGGTGGAACAGAGGATGATTTGAGCGAAGCAGAAGTAGAAGCGCACGAAGATGTCCTTGTATGCCTTGTGAATCCCTCGAACTTTGTTGACGTCCAGCTCCTCCTTGGATGCAGATGAGGCAATTTCCCTCCTTGTTGAAGGAATACTGCGTGGGGCTCTTCCAGAGTTGAAAGTACTCTGAGGAGGGGAGTTTTTGAAGCATGTTTAGTGTCCGTTTATTTTCGAGGGACTCCGGGCCCACCGAAATTGAGGCGAGTTATGTCTTGCCAGAGCTGCCCAGATATGTAGATCGCTTGTCCCAGACGACGAGGTCAGGTCGCTCATAAAATACTAAAAGAGTCAACGTTTATATATATATTTATTTAATTATTTTATTTTAAGAGGTCTTAAGAACTAGCTTTTGTGACGAGAAGTTCATTGAAGTACTTACCCGGTCGTATAGATGAATGAATCTCCCATAGACACATGCATCCCAGAACGAGTCAGTCCCATAGATCAATCTGGATCCGCGAGTCCGTTGAACATATTCATGAGCCGAGTCAGTGCTAGGAGCGACCACATTGATGAAGGAGCTCCCAAACGTCTCGTCTCCTCCTCCGATCATTGAGGAGGAGGATGAGACGGTGCAAATATAATGACTGGAATCATGCCACCCATCCACTCCCATTCGAGAAATTTGATCCCAAGCAATGATGAATCAATGTAAACAATAATAACCAAGGCAGGAGCACTCTGCATGACGAATACTTTTTTCCTTCCTCTTTTATAATAAGTACAATAATAGAGAAGTTTGTGAGGAATGTTAGCACGATGTCCTGTTGAAGTGTGGTTTCTCTTTGTTTCTAGCTCAGGTAGGAGATCGAAGTAACCGTACCCTATATATTTAATTGAGTGTTATAACAAGAGTTGTTTATATAGAGTAAAAGGAATATTTATGTTATAATTCGGTGTCCAGAAGAAATGGACCAGTAAAATACGACCTAGGAAGAAATGGCCCTGTATAAAAGCCGAAAATGATGACTCATGGGGAAAATGGTCCACATGCATAGATAGACAATATTTTGGGTAGAGTAAAACTAAGTATTGATCAAATACTATTATCTTATAAATTGAGTAACTAATGGCCAAAGATATATTTAACTTTAGCAATTATAGATAAAATGTTTCCTTATAATGTCGTTATTAGACGGGGCAAATATTTATTCGGGCCATTTTTTCATGAGTCTTCCTTTTATCATTTAATCATTTCTTCCTAGTCCATTTATTCTATATCGTATTTTAATCGATCATTTCTTCCTAATCTAAATAAAAATTCACCAATCTCTGTCCGTCTGTATGTCCGCACGCTATCTCCTCCCACATTTATGGTCAGATTTGAACTTTGAAGGTACCTATGCATTGAGATGGAAAGTCGAGGGATATTTTGGGCGTGTGAAAGGAAGAATGTCTGAAGGGTGCAATTGAGTTCAAGCTCCTTGTTATCACTATTCTCTCTCCTCTCTTGAGGAATATTTATTTCATTTATGAGCAGGCCAAGTCGGCCAGAACAGAAGGTATTTATTTATATTTGAATCTCTGTTTTTGCTTCCGTTCGGAGGAAAGAGAATAGTGATAACACGTAGCTTGAACTCAATTGCACCCTTCAGACATTTCCTCTTTCACACGCCCAAAATATCCCTCGACTTTCCATCTCTATTAGGAATCCTTGGGTCAAGGCGGACCTAATAAAACTATTGCAAAGTGATGGGACCAGCATTAAAAAATCAGACCTTGTCTGATTTGAACTAAAGCGTTAAAGTAAAGTGACGCTACCATGACAAAACCTTCTTTTTTTTTTCAAAAAGGAGATGGATCAACCGTAGTTCTTTAATATGCGCTAGAGGTGTTTGATGAAGCAGCTGTTTTCAAAATAATAAC
>CP045907.1:3132493-3152584 GCA_013387185.1 Caligus rogercresseyi | reverse complement strand
TTACTTCGGCTGTGGCTGATTTTAATACCGACTTGACATAGAAAGATAGAAAACTGCTGATACATAGAGACATCTCTCTGGCCTCTCTTTTATTATAGTATTACACCACACAAACCTCTCCCCTTTTTCATAACAAAGCTGTTATTATTATTATTGCGTTACATTAACAGCTTGATTATTTAACTCTAGAGGAGGAACCTTGATACGGAGTTCCCCCCCTGTGTCCGGAGTCACTTATTCGACAGTATTCCTGGACGAGAGGAACTCCATCGTACTCTTTTCGGGACTGACTTGTTCTTATGGTAAGTAGTTCAATGCCTCCCTCGTCACGGAAGGCTCTCTAGGCTTCCTCTCAAGCTTATTAATTCTCTTAGCATTTTTTCTGGCCATTTGACGACGAAAGTGAAGGGGGAAGACAGTAAGACCGCCCCTCATAATTCATCTAGAAGATAAAAGAAACAACGCATCAAAATGTATTGAATTTTTTGTAATAAATGTAAAAAATAATAAAATAATTAGTAAAAAATCTGTTATGAAAAAGGAGAGGTTTGTGAGGTTTAATACAATAATAAAAGAGAGGCCAAGAGATGTCTCTATGTTTTCAGTTTTTTTCTCTTTCTATGTCAAGTCGGTATTAAAATCATCCACAGCCCGTTCCTACTTCGGCATCCTAATTATCTAACTTGAAAACATTACCGCATCTTAGCTGACTTCACACATGCTCTTAATTTTATTGTTCTGATCACTTTAGAGTAAGTTAGTCTAATTATATTATAAATAGAACGCCTACAACTAAGTAACTAATCGAGTTTTTTTACGAGATGGGAAATCTGAGGAGTCTCATTAATGTATAATAATATAACTATTAGTTATTATTATTGTTGAAAATCTATGAAGTAGTATTAAAATAAAGTCAATGCCACGGCAAAGAGAAAATGTTCCTCACTCTTCCTACATACAGAAAGGTAAACTTTGAGAAAGTTTTAAACCACAGAAAATGGCGATTAAAAGGCTCTGAACTATGACAGGGCTTTTGTGTTTGGATCAAGGTGGTAGATTACGTGTCTAATAGTAGCAGAGCTAGGACTACCTATTGATAATACTTAGCGCCGGAGGTAGATTTTGTTCTACCGCTACGGATCCCTTTGAACGTTTAAAATCTACCGAATAACGCTGCTGATTACATGATTTTAGTCAATCGGTAGTGGTATATTTTGTATCGAAAATGGATGACCCCCCCCCCCCCCCCTCCCGACTCTGTAGTTTATTTCTTGAAAACCATCTGAAATGGCAGCTTCCTCTCATCCCGACGAAGACTTCTTGCAAAATGCATTCCCTTCCCCATAGATAAATATTTTTCCAAATTTACCGAATATCGATATCGTCTACAGACGGTATACTTTTTTATACACATCTACCGTTACTGATTGAACACAACTTGCTTTCCGCAACTGATATCTTCGGTAGTTTTTTTTTTTTTTTTCATCTACAGCGTCCCAGATATCCTAGGTGACAAGGTTTAAAATATCCAAAGGCGTAAGCAAATTATGCATCTTGGAAAGGAAATAATCACAGATAAATGGATTTTGCCCCCCCCCCCCTCATTTAGCGATGAGAGATTTCGTTCTGAAGCCAAAAAAATATATAGATATTGAGAAAAAAAATAGCAATACAAAAGTTATATAATCAAAAATAATATTTTTTTTATTTATTAAGAAAATTGTATTGTCATTTGTGACTACAGAAAATGACCGCAAAGTTATATGTGCCAACTATTTACGGACACCTTGCGTTCTATGACATCAGAAAAGAAAATGGCGTAATTTTCGTGTACTAATAATAAAAGTATTTTTGATAAATATTAATAAATATTAATAGTTCTGATACGTCATCGATAAATTTTTAAATTAATTTTCGAAACAAATCAAGTAGAGCATTTAATAGTTTTTTACCATTTTTAAAGGTTCCTTAAACGATAAAAATGCAAATGACTCAGTTGCATAATATAAATAATAATCGAAAACTGTTTTGAAATGTACTCATCCCCGTACGATAATTGGTGTTCAATAATTTCATCGCGCGTAAATTCGTAATAGACCTTTTTATAGCCGTTTTTTTGTCGTAAGTATTTACCTCGCTTGCTCTTTTATAGTCAGTTAATTTTGTCGTTCGTCTTTTTCTCGTGGTATTTTTTTCAAGTAGCTTTTTTGTAGTGAAGCGTTCTCCGCGCAATTTATTTTCTTATTTTTGTAGACCTAATCTCGCGGGCTCAGTCGGGAGTACCATGGGGTTTTAATCTAGCGCTGACACTTTTTTGGGAGAATAGACACATGGCCTTAGAGTTTTGCACACCTGAGCCTTAGTTGTTTCGCCAGGAGTACTAAGGGATTGAAATTGATTTTGTAATAAATTAAGTACTTTTGAATACTCAAAAAATGTATATTTAATCATATTTTTCAATTAAAAATTTAAAATACGGCTTTTAGTGTCTTTGTTTGAGGGTAGGATTCAGGACTACGAATTAAGTCGAGTCTGTTCATGGCTATTATATATATATGCTAATTTATTAACGAAAAACTAATATTCTTTTCATTTGATTAATTAGAACAGAATTAGACGATAACTGAATTAAATAATGTGTAGTCTTAAATCCTTTTTTATGATCATATTCAAGAAAGGAATAAAATACTAGGGCTATGGTATACTTTCGTACACCGCCTCCATATTTTAGGGACTCATGGTATATTTTTGGAAGGGAATCGGAGAGGAAAAAAAAGAAAAAGAAAAAGGAGAGTTAGAGAGATGGGAAAAGAGAGACACAGAGAGAGAGAGTCACGCAGATATAGATACACAGATATAGAAAGGCACAGAGAGAGAGAGATAATTAACTTATTCCCATCCTGAAGAGTCTCAGGATCGAGAAATAGTGACTTTACACATAGAAGTGGAATCTTTGGGCACCTGGATCGTGAAAAGAGGAAGTTCCTCATGATATTCCTACTCATTCGTCTTCAAATATCTACCTTCCCTCCATCCCCCTCTTCCGGATCTGTCTCAGATGACTACGGAGACTCCATCATGAAGCCTCCTCCTACACGTCTCTTGGATTCGTACGTCTAGAAGAGGAAGTCTCTCAGGCATTGCTCTTCCTCCCTCCGAGTCTCGGATGACTACGGAGACTCCACTCATGAACCCCCCTCCTACACTACTCTTGGACTCATGAATCTAAAAAATAAGTCTCTCAGGCATGTCTCTTCCTCAACAAGCAAATGAAGGAGTCCTCCTCACCCTTCGAGTCTCATCTCTAAAGGCTTGCAATTTGGAAATCAATGTCCATGATATAATATTCTCCGGATCAACCCACCATATTAGTCTCGGAGTCGAAAACAATGGACTTCATGCATGGAAAGGGAAATTTTGGACCTCGTGATTTAAAAAGGATGGATACTTCAGGCTTCTTCCTTCCCCTTTTAATTTGCCTTCCTGGATTGGAGCCATAATTTGACAAATTCGATCATCTTAGAATTTGGTGACTTATAACCATTCTTTACGTCGCGTTTCGACCATAGAATCTTCAATTACACCAAGTTGTTCACATTTGAATCCATGAGAGTGAAATAAATTCCTTATATTATTTCAAAGATTCTACAAATAATTTAAACGGAGTCCCTTTCCACTTGGGATATTTATTTTATCCTTATTTTATATTTACCGCATATATTTGTACAGATACTCTGATTGATACACCCGAAATATACACTTGATCACTCATTCGGCCTCTATTTTTATACTTATATCTATACTTTTAATTTTTGTTATTATTAGTGCAAAACTCAGTGCCTTGCTTTTTAATGTATTTTCTTTGTTAAATATCGAGTCACTGTGGGCTGCGTTGAAGAGGTTCATTCAGGGAAATGGGAGTAATAAACACTAAAAGGAACTTTTTCCCTTTTACTTCGCGTAATTAACTTGGAAACGGAAGTGGCCAGAGTCAGATTTGTGATTTAAAAAATATTACAGAGCAGTATCTTGTCTAAGGACACATTCTAGTTCCTATAAGTGAAGTAAGACAAATTAACTTTTATATAAAAATCAAAACGTTTAATAATATAATTAAGTAGGTATTAATACTTCTCTGCAATTCCTAGGCTAGACAAGATTAGGTAGGACCTTAAGTGATAAATTAGCATCAAGTATACTCATGATAAGGTCAATGATAACTATTTTCATTTCAGATTTTTATTAATGGGCTATACTTTATTTGTAAATTTTAACTATAAGCATTCTTAATAGTAATAAGCATTTCTTTCTTTGGGGGCAGAAGTACAGATTATATCATAAAGTATATTGACGAACACCTTACCTTCACTTAAGAATTGTGAAGATCAATACTCTGTTGTGTATTATTTTAGAACAATTATATATATATATATATATATTACAAAATACTTTTACCATCAATACAAGAAATACGAGCTGATATCGTTAGAAAAATCAACAAAAGTTGTGAAGGTGTTTTTATTTCAATACAAGAATATAAAATCTATAAATGTGAAATAAGTCAGATCACACTTGAATTATGAAATATGTTAATATAAAGTGGTCGTTTGGGGTTCTTCCTTCAAACACGACGAAAAGGGAATAATATGTTTCACTGTATATAAATGTCAAAGAAGAGGAAAGTATCCATTGAAGAATAATGATGCTCCTTATAAATACATGAATCATGAAGCAATCTACATATTTGCAAGAGAAGGGGGTGAAGCCATAAGGAGTCCTCCTTCAAGATCCACAGTTCTAAAGGAGACTAATATGGTGGGTTGATCAGGAGAATAAGCATTGTTTTCCAAATTGTGAGTTTTTACAGATGAGACTCGGAGGGTGAAGAGGACTCCTTCATTTGTTTATTGAGGAGAGCAATGCCTGAGAGACTTCCTCTTCTAGACGTACGAATCCAATAGACGTATAGGAGGAGGCTTCATGAGTGGAGTCTCCGTAGTCATCCGAGACAAATCCGGAAGAGGGGGATGGAGGGAGGGTAGATATTTGAAGACGAATGAGTAGGAATAGGTTATGAGGAACTTCCTCTTTTCACGATCCAGGTGCCCAAAGATTCCACTTCTATGTGTAAAGTCACTATTTCTCGATCCCGAGACTCTTCAAGATGGGAATAAGTTAATTATCTGTCTCTCTCTGTGCCTTTCTCTGTTTATGTCTACGTGACTCTCTCTCTCAGTGTCTCTCTCTCTTTTCTATCTCTCTAACTCTCCTCTTTCTTTTTCTTTTTTTTCCTCTCCCATCCCCTTCCAAAAATAAAAAAATATACTATGAGTCCCTAAAATATGGAAGCGGTGAACGAAAGTATACCATAGCCAAAATACATATATAAATTAGAGGTGGTTAGCATCTTTTTTTTTGCAATTAATGCATGAGATTTATTATCATTATATAAGAATTCCTATGTGGTTTTACTGGGATATCCCTTGATAAAGGGTATACCCACGGGGACTCTCTCCATATACTTCCTATACGGCTCCCCGAATAAGTTAAGCAGCGTGTATTCCTCATAGTATATCCGCTCATTGAAGAAGCTCCAAGTCACAAGTACATATACCACAAAGCAATCGGATTCAATAGAATAACTTGTGTCCCCGCGGACCAAATGAACCATCCCACGTAGCTAGGGTGCCTTGAGAGGGAATAAAGCCCTTCCGTGATAAGAATGTGATCCCCCTTGCGATCACTCTGGACGATATGATTAAAGCTGGCCCCAGCCTGAAGCATGGCAGTCTTTCGAATCCCGTCCCCAAGGAGACAGAGGAGGACCCCAAGCCCGGAGAGGACGCCAAAGGTCTTCCCAAAGCAATAATGCTCTGTGAAGTACTCCACCCAGCTGAGCAGGAGTGCAAGCCCGTACTCCTTTCCGTGGTTAATAAGATAGGAGTCCTTGCTTAGGTTCTTGGGGTTTGAAATGGCCGTCACAAGGAACTCGGAATAGTGAAAGAGGCTTAGAAATATCAGATAGGTCCCAAAGCAAGGAGCTATTGGCAGGAGGCTGAGTCCGAGGGAGAAGCTCCATCCCAGGAAGGTTCCGATTTGGAGGATGACGCGGGGAAAGGCTGGTAGAGAGAGGACGGTTGGAATGAGAAGGGATGAACCGATTAAGTGGGCTAGAAATATGAGTGAGATCGCCGTGGGGCTTTGAGATTGGGAGAGGAGACGGAATAGAATGATGGAAGATCCAATACTGAAGCCTATTAGGCTCACCCAGCCTTCCCGTACAAGGCCCATCTGAAAGAAATACATAGAATGTTATCTTGGTATTAAGACAAATCAGAATGTAATCCATGACATAAGTGTTAAACTGTTTGGCTTTATTATTCTTAAATACCAAAAAAACAATCAGAATGAAATACAGTACAAAAATGGATAGAATAACTTATGGATATTCTGCATTATGGCTAATATCATAATGGAAAACACGACATCAATTCACTTCTACAGCTTAATAGAATTTCCATTGATAACCTTGCTTGGAGACATTCTCTTCCTGCATATTTTGTAAGGGGTCAACTCATAACGAGTAAACTATGATAACAATCCCATTTTTCTAAAAGAATGTTCTAGAGTCCTTCGAGGACATAATGGCCTCGCTGAGAGCAATCCTCTTCCTGATGTCCCCTCCACCACTCTTCCCCATAAAGTGCTTCATGAAGATCGTGATGCTCTCCCGGAAATCCTTTAGGGGGGAGGATCCCACAAGGACGCCCAGGACTTTTCGAAGGGTCTCCTCCTCGGGGCAAAGGAGTATCTTTGAGAGAACGGATTTGAGGTAGGCTATGGTGGGCTTGTTGATGTCGGCGAAGGTGATGACTTTAAGGACGGAGAGGGGAATGCTGGACTTGAGGATGAGAGAGGATGTATATTCGGAGAGATTGCGTCGTTGAGGGGTGCTGAGGAGCTCAATGTCTTTGATTTTGTCCCAGAGAGAAAAGTAAGCAGCCATGCGGTACTTTCGATCCGCGAAGGAGAGCTTGGACATGACCTAATAAAAAAATAATCAACAGGAAATATATATATTGATAAATTGCCATAAATTAATGGTAGCCATTTTGAATCATACATCTAATAAGATGTCAAGCCTTCTTTTTTCGTATCTTACGCGATTAAATTATTTGCAAAGATAAAAGTGCTTAAAAGTTCTTGATAGATATTTGCATTTTTAATAGTCTTAATATGAGGTGGGTTTTTTTGAAGATTTCAGATGTCCCGTACAGTCCTTAAATATTTTTCTGATACAGCGCTCCGGCTTAGTTTCACATCTCCTTCCTTGGGTGTATATCTTATTAGTAATCACTTCTAATTAAATAATTTATTTCAATACTAATTGAAAGAACAATATATTTGGATGTTTTTAAAGGCTAGTTCAATAGTTAATCAGGAATATATATTAAACAACGTATTTTTTTAACAAAAACCAAAATAATCCATAAATGAATCAATGCAGTTGATCTATGAAGCCATTTTTGTAAAATAAGAGACTCAGCCGTTCACTTAATGGCACTACATATAATAATCATATAAAATGTTGTCAAGTTATTTATTCATCCATTAAAATTTATTATATCTGTAGGAAACTTTAACATTTAAAACTAGGTTTTATATTTATTTAAGTACATAAATGAATTATTACAAATTTAAGTTCCACATATGACTAACAAAATATAGAGTCATTGAGTCAACTGATGTCTAAATTCATATTTTATAATTATTATGATAAGCGTCTCTTTTAACCATAAAGATATTAAGATAAAGAGAGCGTATTCCCTTCAATAGCAGAGAAACATCGTTGTTCAGCTGTCGCCATTGCCCAATATAAACAAATTAATTTGACCTACGTCATCGTAAGTTGATCATGGAGATATAAATATTTGTTTAGATTGGGCAATATGACGTAAGCCTCTGAAGAATCCAATGAGCCCTATATGTCTTTATATCTCTATACTTTTAACCCATAAGAAAGATTAACATTAAGAATGATATTTAAATGACTTAAGTTAATATGTATGGAATATTACATACCAAATATCTTATGTGATTCAAAATACACGGAATCGTCCCTGATAATCTGTATAAGTCTACTCATAACATAAAAATTATGTTTGAAAAGAGAAATAGCCGAAGGATATTAAATTTTATATGTTGTAAAGCTTAATAATTATTAAATGGAACCATAAAAGCAAAAAAATATGTTTCAAATGAGAATATGAAAGAAAAAACATACCTGAAAGTAGAATGGATTGAATGTTTTCTCCTGAAGACAGCAGTCCTGGAGCACAAAGGCCACTTCTTTTTCCTTATTAGGAATATTTTTAAGCTTCATCAATCTCTCGAAGGCATCCATGTAGTCCTCAGAGGACATGACATTGCAAAATATGTCCTTTCGGGAGCTCGTGTTCATGCGCATTTTGCGGGCCAAATCCAAGAGCTGGGAAGAGAAATGGGCTTTACTACTACTGCTCCCCCCCTCAACACCAACGACGACGGACTTTTCTTTCATTCGCTCTTCATCATGTCCACTCCAAGCAGATCCAACGATCCACCAACGTCCCCTCTGATCTGCCTTGAGTAAGTCATCAAGGCGAACACTGAGAGGCGGCGAAGAGGCCCCTGGACGCAAAAAGCCCTTCATTATTTTCTTATAGTGAGCTTGAAGCTCTGGGTCATAGTTGGGGATTTTCTTCACGTTGTTGTTCTTAATGGCCATGAGGATCTCGATCATGAACTTGGTGCGGGAGTCCTGGACTTTGGAGGAAGTAGAGGCCGCGGATTGAATGTCAAGGATGGCATTCTTGAGGGCCGCAGGATCGTCTTTGCGTAGATTAAAGCCCACATTTTTCAGCAGCAGAAGAATGAGCTCCACGTCTTTGACTTGAAAGCTCTTAGTATGCTTGCTCAGGATGTCAAATATTAAAGGGGAGTCCACGACTTTGAAGGCATAGAGATTGGATATGAGGAGAAGATAGCAGTCCAGCTCCTTGGACTCGGGGTCACAGTTTCCGTAGAGATCAATGAATTGCGTCACGAGATGATGAGGAAGTGTGCCCCGACTTCGTTGCCCACGTTGGCGTTGAGTATGGCAACGAGAAGAGCGTGTTCCATGGATAGGCGCTCCGGAGTGAGAACGGGGGAGACACAGGCATCACTGAGGAGCTCGGAGAGTGCTGTGTTTGTGTCCCGACGGGAGTTGGTGGCAAAGAGGGATTCGATTTCATGAGAGATCCGCTGCATGTTGCTCTCGGCGAGTCGGTTGAGGAGACCCTTCATCTTTTTCTTTAAGCGGCTTTTGGTGCTCTCATCTGATGTGACACGAAGAGCTGGAGGGATGTAGGACTTGGAGGCTAATACATTGCCTTGGGCATCCCTCTTACGGCCATAGATGTCCTCCCAATCACCTCCCTTTTGCAATTCAGCTACTTTATCCCCGCATTCATCGGTATCATTACCTTCATCAAATAAATATTCTCCGCTATCTTCCATATCGTCTTCCTCTTGCCCATCTCCATCATCAGATAAATCTTCGCCGCTATCATCGTCCTCTTCCACATCTCCATCATCTTCTTCACTACCTTCTATATCGGCCTCTTGGGCATTTTCTTCATCACATTCATTGTCTTCCATGATGTCCTCCTCAATATCCGAATCAATTCCGTCATCATCTTCTCCTCCATCAAAGTCCATTTCATTTTCGTCATCAGAGTTATCCATTTCATGGCTTCCTCCATCCGACTCATCAAAGTCGGAGTGGCTCCTCCTCCTCTGCAATATCTCCATCCTCTCCAATCAGTCCACTCTGAAGCTTCTCAGAGTCCACTGCATCCAGAAGGAAGTCCAGGCCGTCATCCAGGAAACTCTGTGGAAGGGCTTTTTTGGACTTTCGCTTATTGAGCCCCAGCTTCTTGCTGAGTGCCTTGATGTTTGCCTCCTCAGACTCATTGTCCTCTTGGAGTCTTCTCTTTCTATTCTTATCGGCTTGCTTCTTGGCATCCGCCTTTTCTTGGAAGGCTTTTTGATTGCCTTGGGTGGAGGAAGGAGTGTCTCTTCCTTCAGGGATACCTCTTCTTTTTGATCCTTGTTCTTAAGGTATTTCTTCATTTTGTTTTGCTCTTGAGGGAGCGGGCCTCTTTTCGTCGATCCTTGCGAGACTTGCTTTCTCCAGAGGCTTGTATGCCCCCTCCGGGACCGTATTTTCGCTTAATTCGAGACATTTGTGAGGGATATATAAAAAATTATGAATAATAATAATGTGTTTATCAATATCACGTGGGATTGACGTCACTTTGTTTTGCTATTAAATGTTTACTAGTTATGGGCTGATAGATAGATATAATGTTCGAGCTCAATTTTTTGTACAATGTGTGGCATTTTGAGATCTTTATTCCTAAGGATACTTACTTCTTTTCACGGTCAATAAAAGTATAACGGATATGCTGAAAATCATTTATTTGATAAACACTGAACTATAAGAATAACTTTATACCCTTCTGTTTAGCACCATACGTGTTCTTTTTAATACAAGTATCAAACATACAAAAGGAACAAAATTAAAGTATGTTGTTAAAAAAAATGGAATTTTAAATTGAAGTTGGGCGATAAATGCTACAAATAAAGCGTAATGGCCTCAAGCACAGACATTCTTGATAGGGATAAGTTTTAAAAGTTAATTTCCATTTAATTAGCAGACTACTATATCGGAATTTTGATTCATAGAACACAATTATTTTATTCTAGCAAAATGACTTGACAGATCTCAATGGAGAGCGTTGAGTTTTTATTTCATATTTTTTACGTTCCAATTATCCCTGTACACCCTTCCTCCCAGCTTTATTGTTCAAATTCGGTATACATTCGACAAAACCCGAAGAATAATAATTATTCTCATTTTTTTTACTTAAATGAACAGCCAATCAACAACATTTGAGCAATCACCGTGTTAAAAACTTGAAATTGCAATGTTTATCACAATTATTGATAAATCAGCAGTATTTTTTTGCATATCTGTGGAAATATAGGCTTCTTGATTGAGTAGTTATTTCTTATCAGTGATTTAACATCTATTTTGGGATAAACAAATAGGAAGAAATATTAAAACGTAAACCCCAAAAACTTTAACGTGAAGAAAGGAATAGTCACTCATATGTATAAATATTTTTACCTTCTATATAAGGTGTCCCCAACCCCCCAGACAGGTACCGTGGGTCTATCAGTCGTGCCGAGCTGTACAGGAATTAGTTATTTGAGTACTCGGAGGATTTGCGTTTATTATTTCAACTTCCGGTCCGCAGTAAAACTATCAAACTGGTTCACAGTTAGAAAAAGGTTTGGAATACTGTTCTACTTAATAACCAACATGACAAATATTATAACATAATTAAAGGGACACTATCGCCCCCTCAATAAGGTATTTTTTAGCTGATAAAATATATTTTGTTATATGTGCCCTTTTCAGATGTAAATCATTTAAAAAGGATAGTCATATAAATAAGAGGCTATTTTTATCAATTTAAAAAATACAAATAATAAAGAAGAGTCTAACAACATAATTGATAATGATCGATTTTTATTACTCGAACAAATAAGCATATGAAAAAGAGAGATACAACAGGGTAAGAGGTAAATGCGGAGACGAAAGATGCGAAACTGAGTGAATGGATAGAAAGTAGGTAGTGAAGGTCGCACCCTCTATCGACCACGACCACCGAATCCACCGCCTCGGCCTCCTCCAAAGCCGCCGCCCCCTCGACCACCTCCAAAGCCTCCGCCTCGGCCACCTCCTCGACCGCCAAAGCCCCCTCGACCACCTCCAAAGCTTCCACCTCGGCCTCCTCCGCCAAAGCCTCCCCCACGGCCACCACGACCTCCTCCACCACGAGGACCGCCTCGACCACGACCTCCGCCACCGCGCTTCTTGTCACCACCAGGGAGAAATCTAAAACAAATAATAAGATTTATACATAATATATTATTAAATTTCGGCTAACATTGGTATTACCAATTTCATTTCATATTCAGTTACGTATGTATAGCAACGCTATTTAAAGCAATGTGACAATAATACATCAACTAAGTTAACATATATTATTAATGATATTTAGTTCTTCATATTAGACTTCCGGGGTTTTAACAATAAGTAATTTTTTTTAAATCTTATAAACTGTAAATGTTACACAAATAATCGGTAAAAGGACTTGCTCCGATTTTCTATTAATCATTGTTCCTAGATAGCTTAACTACTGGCTGATATCGGATTTAGTTCCGGTGAGATGAGTCTAATCTGGGAGTTGAAAAAACCTTTCATTTTTCATAAATTATATCATAAAATCTTAAAAAAGATTCCTTCTGATTTAGACTATTTAGAGATTAACTATTCAATTTAGCAAATCCTACAGTTATGAATGACTTAAAAGTATATGTCCAAGGATTAATAAATAAATAATATCTATTTTTTACAATAATAATTTCGATTTATATTATTTCTTTGACATAACTCTTACTACACTATTTTTGTCAATCCTTAGGAGTTTCAAGCATTTAATGGATGTACAATGATTAATTAGTGAGGATATATAATTAATATTTTCACTTCTAAAGAAAGAAATCTAATATTAACCCTTTTTGCTAAAATGTTTAGACATAAATAAATGAGTGCATGAAATTGCTTCATATGTATGTTAAAACGAAGGTGCTGCCACCTTTATTTTTCTCTAGAAGTAAAAAAAAGTGAATTTCCGGTTGGCTGTTGAAGATTCTTGACGATCATGGGGTTTTTTTTCTTCAAAAATTAAATTATTCGGTTGTTTATCAGTGTCTACTCTAATTCATACCTGGTCATAAATTCAATCTTTTTACTACCTTTGCAATTAATTAGAACTCATTTGCACCCGTTTTTCATAGTTAACTAGCCTTTTTAAAATAAGTATGCAAAAATCAAAAATGACGTCATCACACAAATTATTTGCTATTACTCGGTTGTTTATCAGTGTCTACTCAAATTTTATACCTGGTCATAAAATTCAATCTTTTTACTACTTTTTGCAATTAATTAGAACTCATTTGCACCCGTTTTTCATAGTTAACTAGCCTTTTGAAAATAAGTATGCACAAATAAAAATGACGTCACACAATTTATTGCTATTACTCGGTTGTTTATCAGTGTCTACTCAAATTTTATACCTGGTCATAAAATTCAATCTTTTTACTACCTTTTGCAATTAATTAGAACTCATTTGCACCCGTTTTTCATAGTTAACTAGCCTTTTGAAATAATTATGCAAAAATCAAAAATGACGTCATCACACAATTTATTTGCCATTACTCGGTTGTTTATCAGTGTCTACTCAAGTTTTATACATGGGCATAAAATTCAATCTTTTTATTACCTTTTGCAATTAATTAGAACTCATTTGCACCCGTTTTTCATAGTTAACTAGCCTTTTGAAAATAATTATGCACAAATAAAAATGACGTCATCACACAATTCTTTGCTATTACTCGGTTGTTTATCAGTGTCTACTCTAATTTCATACCTGGGTATAAAATTCAATCTTTTTACTACCTTTTGCAATTAATTATAACTCATTGCACCCGTTTTCATAGTTAACTAGCCTTTATAAATAATAATGCAAAAATCAAAAATGACGTCATCACACAATTTCTTTGCTATACTCGGTTGTTTATAAGTGTTCACTCAAATTTAATTTGCAGTTGGCTTTTTTAAAGATATCTCGACGAATTTTTGATAAAAGAATATATATATAATAACTGACTTAAAATCTAATAGTATAATACCAAATTTTGATGATTTTGATATTTTTCATATTTTTTTTCTTTGCTATTATTTTGCATTATTTATTACTCTGTTATCTATGGACAACTATTTTTTAAACATGTTTGTACTGTAAATCTAATCATTTTACTACCTTTACAATATGTTTAAACTCTCTTGTCATTGTCTTTAATGGAGAACGAATCTTCTACAAATTTATATGCAAAAAATATTATTTACTAATCATGCATTATTTTATAATTTACATACATATTATATATATTAAATTAGGTTGAAATAGCTGATACATTTACCACCTAAATAAAAATGTCCCAATAAAAATGGACCAGGAAGAATTGTTCCAGAAAAATAGGCCAAGATAAAACAGTAAAATAATTACGTCGAAAAAAATTGCACAAATATAGAAAGCTGCACTTATCTAAAGGATTCAAACGAACCAGGGGAATTAATTAACTAAATGATTGTAGACAAATAAAAACGGCCATTCTTAACAAAGTAATCATTTCTTGATAAACCCTTCAATTAATGAGAATGTAAGTCACAAATTGAAGAAAAAAGTTTACTCCATTTTATATTATCATAAGGCGAAGTTATTATAATAACTTTTCCTTTTTTACGTCGGTCCCTTTTAAGAAGAAACGGGTTTCTACCTAATAAAACTTATAATGCCTCGTACAAAATCGGAGTATCCTCATTCGACTCTTTCTCAGACAAACTCTTAATAATCTAATTTTAGAAGCCATTGCTTAAGTTTAAAAATTTGTCATTTTCCCAACATCGGCCCGAATATTAAATTCAATATAGTCGTTTGAGATACTACGTATGTTGAGTATTGAAAGGATTTAATAAATGTCAATAGATGTCTTTCAGCTCAAACAAGAGAACTCACTAAAAATGGGGAGAAGCTTGGCAGGATCAATGAATAGGACTGCTCCTTGTCGAAGGACTTGGCTTTGACGGTGTCTGAGAGCTTGACGGAAACAAAGTACTCCATGGGGTTTCCAAAGATCTCGTCAATCTTCCCGATAGACTCCTTGTTTCTCAAGATAGACGGGTGCGTTGAAATAAGGGACGTCTTTCATAGTGGCCTTCACGACTAAGTCTCCTGGCAGGGATGAGAGTAGCTTCCAAGGGCTACAACACGCTCAGGGGGACCCGCATCGAAGCCTCGGCCTCCACCGCGTCCTCCCGAAAACCACCACGTCCTCCCCGAAAAGCCTCCACCTCCCGAAAGCCTCCACCTCCTCGGCCACCGCCGTCGCCGCCACCACCACGAAAGCCCATGATTCTAAGATTTTTATATAAACACGTGGGAACTGAGGACACACACACACACGCGTGGTCCAAAAGAATAAAAGATTTGTTTGTAAATAATGAACGGCGTTCATAAAATAATATTCATAGAGGGCGCTTCTACAGTTTAGGGCTGAGCTGAATACTTAGAAACAAGCTGAAATATTTTTTAAAACCCATAAAAATGAAATATTGAGATATAATGCCTGTTTGAAAAGGGAAAAATATTATTAATTTAAGCTGAAAGCAATTATTACGTATAAATAAAAATAAATATAATAAAAAACAAAACAAAACATGTAATAAGCGAAGGTTTTTTTACAAGTTAATGACTATTAAGTAAGATTTACTTATAAATGTGCTTGGATAATTACACTACCACAGGCTTCAAATGTTCTGTATCGATTCATGACACCTTTTATCATATCCCTAACTTTGACGAAAAGCTACATTTATTATTATTTTTGTAGCTTTTAATGAATTGAATGACTTTTTTTAAATCATTCCTATATCCTATTAAATATCACGTTTCATTAAAAAATACCCTTCATTTGATAAATCTGATGAATATGTCGTTCTTAATAAGAGTAATAATGCTAATAAGATATGTATTAGAATTCCCGTAACATTATGAATTAACAGTTACTAAGGCCATGCTAAACTATTTATGAAAGAGAGTGTACTTTGATTACTGTGTTTAAGTAAGAGGGTGTGTTAAGAGACTCAATGCCATTAGGAATTGAGTCATGACAACGAATAAAATTTATTGGGATGCAATCATCCATTTTTTTTTCTTAAAGACTGAAAGTTAATGCTCTAATGAATAGGAAAACTTATGTTTGTTGAGGGTAGGATCCAAGAGTCAGAGGTGGTCTTGGCTACTTTTACGCCCTGGGCGAACACTCCATGGCCCCCCCCCCCCCCCCCCCTCAGTATTACAAATAACATTGATTACAACATCTTATTAATTTCTATAATAATAATAAATTAAATAATATAAAATGTAAAACACCAATGTAAATTACAACAATTTTAATACACACATCACAAATGAATAAATAAAATAAACTCGCATATTTGGCCGCCTACGGCGCCCATATGTTAATATTACATAAGTTTCTTAAAATTTGTATCATGGATTTTGTGGAGATAAAATAGGTTTTCTAAATAACAAATGAGTTACCTAATTTTCTGTTTGTACAAACATTCCTCATAAAAGTTTGACTTTGTACAAAGAATATGTTTAAGTCACATGAGATGCTTTTTTCTTTTTCTATTCTCTTACTTCTCCTCTCCTTTTCTTTTTTCCTCTCGTACCTTGAAACGTAGGTAGTTCAAATCAGACAAGGTCTGAATTTTTTTTCATTCCTAGGTCCCATCACTTTGCAAATAGTTTATTAGGTCCGCCTTGACCAAGGATTCCATAGGTACCTTCAAAGTTCAAATCTGACAATAAATGTGGGAGGAGATAGCGTGCGGACATACAAACGGACGAACGGACGGACAGAGATTGGTGAATTATATATAGATTAATTTAAAAAAAGTACTAATAATTAACTGAATTGACTTTTCTTGCCTTCTTTGAGCTAAATTATCAATTACATCATGTTACAAATTGTTTGTGCAATTTAAAGCTTTAAAGTAAAATAGCTCATATTTGCCCATTAATGCTCAATCAAGCTATTTTGACTGATAAACTGGGCCCAAAAGTCAGTAGTTTCCCTAAAAATGCATTTTATACAAAATGTCGATACGACTAAAATTCATATTATCAATATTTCCGGACACAAAAAGGAGTGATCAGATTTTCCTTTTGCATAAGTGATTTAAAAGAATATATTAGAACCGTTTTTATAAGAATTTATATCCAGTTTTTGAATGTTCCCTTAGTAGTTGTTTATTTTAACTGTCAAAAGTTTTAATATGCATATAGTAAATATTAAAGGTCGACCGATATTAAATTTTAAAGATTTTACGATATTACGATAGGTTTGTTATTAGAAAGAAGCAGATAAATCGGCATGTAATTTTTCTCATATATTATAAGCGTGAACATTCAAATATATAACTTTAGATGTCAAATAAACAACTTCTTGTCATTTGTTTTACCAGAGAGATATAAAGACATGGAGAGTTATTAGATTTTTCAGAGAAATACGTCATATTGCCCAATATAAACAAATCTTTCTATCTCTATGATCAGCTTACGATGACGTAGTATAAAATTACTATGTTTATATTGGGCACAGGCGACAGCTGAGAACGATGTTTCTCTGCTATTGAATGGGAATAAGCTCAATAGAAGAGTGGGGAATTAAGAATATTTGCATCTCACGGGAATCTACGATCGTAAGAAGTTCACGGCTCAGTTGCAGATATCGGCCGACCGATGCATATCCTTTGATTCAATATTGTTTTAAGCGCAGAAAACTCTAAAATGATGTAGAGCATGCTTTTGTCCACTGTTCTCTTTTTACGATCATAAAAAGTTTTTGTCCATCAATTGAAAGGATTGGAGAACGTCGCCATTAAGTTTGTAAAAGCAACTATTTTATTGGGGCTTTCAAAAAGCTATAGATTTGCTCTCCCAAAGCAAGGCAATAGAGTTTTCTTTGACAAACTGTAAAGCCAACATTGCTAGTTGTTTGTAAAAAAGGGAAAGCTTAAAACCAAAAATCCTTCATTCCGTGATGATTTTCTGCTGCCACCCGATATACCCCTTCACCCTCAAGATTCCATCCGACACCGATGATTCATGCCAGGAACGTTATCCAGTTTTACCTCCAAAGTCATAGAAATGTTTAAAATTTGGAAAGAATATGAAACATTTTAATTAATCAGGTCGTGTAAATGTTTTAATGTAACGTCTTTTATTCAGATATTTTATTATTAACTATAATGTATATTAGTTTATATATACTTTTTTATAACCATCTAAATAATAAAGATGATTTAAAAAATAAAAAAACAGTATTTACAAAATTAATTTTGACAAATGAGAGTGTATTACGATAAAACGTCGTACAAGTATTTTTATTGTTCACAATACAAATTAAACATATTATTTTTATAAGATACATGTGAAAACATAATTACCTCGCCGAAGGAGGTATGTTTTCACTTGCGTTGGTTTGTTGGTTTGTCAGCAGGATAACTCAAAAAAGTACCGACGGATTCGGATTGAAACTTTGTGGAGTTGTTAGAAGTGCCAAAAGGAAACAAGTGATTAAATTTTGGCATCTTGAGTGCAGAATTAAGATGCAAAATGAGCTAAATACTAATAAATATTTCAAGTTAGCTACTCTGCCAATAGATGTCGCTGTGCTGTGAAATCGGGTGCGGGAGCGTCTTCCTCTGGAATTTCCGTCGAGGGGAACCCCCCCTGGCCCTCTATGCCGCCCCAGTCGTGAAAAATCCGCTCGGAAGGCTCATAAGGACCCGTGACGGCGGAGGTTTGCATCTCTGAGTGTATATTGCCTATAGTTTATTTTTAGATTTAAAAAATAAAGAACAAATGTGTATTAACAGTAGAAATACCCTCAATATAATGTCATATATCAATGAAAAAAAGATCTCGTGACATGCATGTATCCTATACGACCAAGGTAACCTTGAATTTAGACTTCTTGACACGATAAATTCGTTTTTTAATACTAGTTCCCAGAGTTGGTCGAATATTACTTTGAAAGTAGTAGTAAGTAATATACTACTTTTTACTGCGTAGTAATATCTTTTTTCAATATTAGTTATTACTTCACAAAAGTAATATACTACTTTGAGTAATATACTACTTTTTTGAGCATTTCGAAACAATAAGTAGAGGCAATTAAACAGGATTTGTAAAAATCGCACCAAACCTAGTTTGCATTTTTATAATAATCCTATATATGATATTGTAATATTATAAAGTGAGCACATGGCTCAAACATGATAAAGTGGGGAATTCAAAGACTAAAAAAAAATGACTTCTTACATTATGAGAGGCATAGGTTTAATTATCCAACCCAAGCCCTCGGGTTCCGCCTGCTGATATAGGCTTTGATTTAGGGTTGAAACCCACCGCTAACTCTGGCAAGGTAAGAGGAGTCCTTACTTTCAATCTCATACACCCCAAGCCCTCGGCTCCCACCTGCTGATATAGGCTTTTATTTAGGGTTGAAACCCACCGCCAACTCTGGCAAGGTATAAGAGGAGTCCTTACTTTCAATCTTAAACACACCAAGCCCTCGGGTCCCGCCTGATGATATAAGCTTTTATTTAGGGTTAAAAACCCACCGCCAACCCTAATACAAATGAAAGGAACCTAATTTACAATATTATACACCCCAAGCCCTCGGGTTCCGCTGACAATGTAGGCTATTATTTGCGTTGAAACCTACCGCCAAACCCTATTAGGGACCCTATTTTTCATTCAAATTCAGCCCAAGTCCTCGTGTCCCCCTGTCGATTTAGTCTGAATTAGGGTTCTATACTAATTAGGGTGGCGGTGGGTTTCAATCCTAAAAGCCTCAATCTGACATGCGGGCGCCCGAGGGCTTTGAGGAACTTATTTTCGTTACGATAAAATCCTCCAGAAATAACGAAAAAGGTTTTCTGTGTGTTTGGTCTAATGGAATACCTGTCTTAAATCAATATTAACGTTGCATTTTATTTCACAATAAGCAAGATTATGTCCATGGGTGACGTCACATACATTCACGATCATAAATTTTCATCAAAAATGCCTGTCGAATATTTTTTCACGAAAGTAATATGTAACTAGGCTACTACATATTAGTATTACTTGGAAAGTAATATCTAATATGTTGGTTCTTTCTAGTTATTGCGCAGTAAGATCACAAAGTAATATATTACTCGCACGCGCGTTAGGGAACAACAATGTAGTTCCTCTGTAATGTAGATTCTCCTCTACAAACCTGTTGAGCCCCCACTGTATCAAATTCGAGATCTCC
>CP045907.1:3110832-3132393 GCA_013387185.1 Caligus rogercresseyi | reverse complement strand
AGGTTCTAGGAATTGTATAAAACACTTATGCATAAGAAAAATCTGATAAAGCATATTTGTGTTCGGAATATTTGTAACTAGGAATTTTCTCTAACGACACTTTTGTATAAAATGCATTTTTAAAGGAAACTACGTACTTTTGGGCCCAGCTTATCAGTCAAAATAGCTTTATTGGCATATAATGAGCATAATGACACATTTGGTAAGTTTTATTATATAAAAAGTAAAATGATCCCATTTTTAGTACTTTTTTGTTCATATATAAAGTATATAATAGACCCATAAGGGTACCTATGAAATGTAAGCTACGGTAAGGTAAGGTAGGTTTCGTGAGGAATGAACAATAACAATAGCATAAGAAATCATAATAACTCAGGACTTTGTTATGTAAATGCGGACAATTACGGACTTCCCGGATCATCTTTGCTGGACGACATTTCCCTACGGTCTTTCAGCTGGAGAACCTCCCCTGGCTACAATAGATCCTTGATGCACTCCGGATCCCTACAAGTACTCCGGATTCCCACCGGTCTGGATCCCCAAAGCACTCTCGGGATCCATACAGTTCTTCGTATTTTAGGGCACTTACTCCACGACTGATCGCCACGAGAGTCCTATCAGAAGGAAGCAGGTCTTAAATACACACGATGTAGAGAGCTCATGGAAAAGGGCTGCACTTTGAATGTGAACGGAGTTCATTGGACCTCAAATATAGTTTGCATCATTACACACTCTTATTTAAAGTTTTATTGTTCTATTTGTATACTCTCTTTGGATCCTTGTCTCGAAGAACTAAATACACTAAGTTAATTTGATCTCCACATTGTTTCTTATTTCTATTGAGACCCATGGTCAAGAATATCGTTTGTCTATTAACAAAAATTAAAGACAAAAAGAAAAATTGATTGGCCTGAATACAATTTTTTTTCATTTATTTATCATCAATTATGAATATATACAGAATAAAAAGTGTATTTTATTAACCATAAGAAAAATAATTGTTTAGAATCTTATTAAAATTGTCAAAAATGCCTCTGCAACGTTGTGTTCTTCGACATTGTTGTTAAAAGCATATGATCCTATTCCTATAATCTATCAAATATAACATGGAACATCAATTCATTTTAAAATAGCTTCTTCTGTGTGAAACCTTATTGAATCTATCGTTTCTTTTTTATTTAGTAAAAAGAATAACTTATCCTATGAAACCATAATATGAATATTTCATTTTTTTATTCACGTTAATCATTTTTATATAATATGTATAATTGTTTGTCGACAATGCTTTTATTACTTCCTTTTGAAACGCCTTGTTATTATGTTTTCATAACATAACACATATATCGTGCATATTAATTATCCCCCCTTCCGGCTGCAATTGATCCTTGACGCTCTCAGGATCCCCGCAGTACTCCGGATTCCTACCACTCTGAATCTCCAAAGTACTCTCGGGATCCACAACTGACTGATATGATAACCCTATCGGGAGGAAGCAGCTCTCGAACCCACGTGATATATGGAGCTCAGAGAGGAATTTCAGGAAGCTAATTTCGTTTGCATTATATATTTTCTTTCTCACTCTTATTTAAAGATTTGTTGTTGTTTTCTCTATCTATATACTATGTTTACATCCTTGTCTCGAGGAAATAAATTAACTCAATTAATTTGATCTCCACATTGCTTCTTCTTTCTATTTGAGATCCGTGGTCACAAATACAGAGGATAGACAAATGATTATAACTTAGTTATATTATTATTTTTTTCATTCCGATTCATGTTCTTGATGTGGAAGACAATGAGAAAGAGCATCTTTCACCTATTAAATAAGTTAATGACGATAAATATAAAGACAAATAAATTGGCTTAAATACTATGACTTTAAAAAAATATCATCATTAATGGTCAACTAAAACCCATACCCGAGGTTTTTTATACAAACACCGAAGGGTGGTTCATTAGCCAATACTTGATTCTTCTTACGTTATTTTTGGAAGTTAAATGTGAGGATCATTATTCCCTATTTTTTATAAACTTAAGGAAGTCTATCATGCCTTTTTGAGACCTTAATTGCAGCTATGATTGAATCCAAGACAGAAAACTCTCATTACTATCTTCATCACTTCATCGAATGTTTACTAAAATCAAAATATATGAAGATATAAGCTTCGACCATCTAATAAAGTTTGTTATAAAATGACCATAATTATTTTTACATTTTTAAACATACTTTTTCTTATCTCTTTTATTTTTTTCTGATGTTGATGAGTTAAAAAAACCACCTGTAATTCAAATTAATCAAAATAAATCTACACTGTTTGTTGATGATGAAAAATTAAGTCAACCAAAAAATAAGCAAAAAAATCCTTTTCTTAAATTTTGATGAACCGCTCCCGATTTCAGACCCTTGAACTTCATATCACCTAATTGTGCTGGATAATGCAGATTAAATATTATTCCATCATATAATTATAATTCATGTACTCAATATAATAAATGTAATCATATGTAAAGTATAATGTTTATTTAAACCAAAAATATTGTATTATGTACATATTATAGATATATTTAAATGTATATATAAATATAATTCAAAAAGAATGCAAATTTCTTGCTATATTAGTTAAATAATTTATCTTGTCGGATCTATCGTAGTCCTCCATTTGCTGTAATAATTTATCATTTATATTTTTTTTTTTTTTTGACGGATGGTCCCCACCACTTCTCATATCCACCATTTTTTTTTTGAGAGATGGATTCCTCATTTTTAACATTCTGATGAATTTCCAAATATTGGGATGAGTATTTATGGAACTTTGGAGGGCGTTATGGTATCCCTCACGCTGTTGTTGGTACGGATGAGGCCTCTCTGTGTACGTGAATGCATACTCCAAAGAGAATGGGAAATGGAGGAGCCACTCGTCGACGCCTTTCTCCAACGCCTCGCTCACAGCCGATGTACGTAGCCTCAAAGTACGCCACTATTCTTAGTTCGTATTTAGTTCTTCGAGAAGGATTCCATCACAGAGTATACAAATAAGATAAAACATTAACTTAATAAGAGTGTGTAATGATGCAAAAATATTTTCCAATGAACTCCGTTCACATTCAAAGTGCAGCCCTTTTCCATGAGCTCTCTACATCGTGTGTATTTAAGACCTGCTTCCTTCTGATAGGACTCTCGTGGCGATCAGTCGTGAGTAAGTGCCCTAACATACGAAGAACTGTATGGATCCCGAGAGTGCTTTGGGGATCCAGACCGGTGGGAATCCGGAGTACTTGTAGGGATCCGAGTGCATCAAGGATCTATTGTAGCCAGGGGAGGTTCTCCAGCTGAAAGACCGTAGGGAATGTCCCAGCAAAGATGATCCGGGAAGTCCGTAATTGTCCGCATTTACATAACAAAGTCCCTGAGTTTATTATTATTTCTTGATGCTATTGTTATTGTTCATTCCTCACGAAACCTACCTTACCGTACGTAACTCTACATAGGTACCCTTATGGGTCTATTATATACTTTATATATGAACAAAAAAAGTACTCAAAATGGGCTCATTTTACTATTTTTAAATAATAAAACTTACCAAATGTGCTCATTAATGCTCAATAAAGCTATTTTTGACTGATATGCTGGGCCCAAAGTACGTAGTTTCCTTTAAAAATGCATTTTATACAAAAGTGTCGTTAGAGAAAAATTCCTAGTTTACAAATATTCCGAACACAAATATGCTTTATCAGATTTTTCCTTATGCATAAGTGTTTTATACAATTATCCTAGAACCCTTCTCCACATTTTCACTTTGGGTCATCACAACCGAATTTATCGACAACCATGCTTCGACACACCATATATTCCTTATGGTCTGATGACCCCAACGTCATAATTGTGGAGAAGGCTGTCATATACCCACACCCTCCATGGTATTTTATGATCGACGGTCCCTGGTTTGAGAATGTAAACAAACAAATAATTTTGGCTGCCCAAGGCTTAAGAAAGCTTAGTTAATAAATAAATTTTGTAGAACCAAATAAATAAATATAGTAAGCAATTACTTTTTAAAATCTAAAAACTAAAAGATCCATTTATTGAGGTAAATGTATTTTTTTAATAAGAACATTTTGGAAATGGTAACAAATGAGTTATAATAGGATGCTTTGTCCCGTTGAGAATAAAGTAAGTAGAGAGGAATACTTTTAAAGAATATGGGGTATGTGCACCATTGGGGAGGATATGAATCCATAGAAATCAAGGGGTTATTTTCTTGGGAGATACATGCAAAGCCGAAGACAAACCAGGATGCAATGTGGTTTTTGTAAAACATGTTTCACGCCAAAAAGGAAAAGTAATGTTATATAAAAAGAATGGTTGATATGTACATTATTATTTTGTGACGATTTTCTGCTTAAATAAAACAATTAACACCCGTCATAAAACACAAGGCAATTGAACACAGATTATTTTTTACAATTAACCAATGAAGTAACCAGTAAAGTCTCATTGATTAATTAAAAAATATTTTATCAAAAGAGATCTGAAAATGTATATTACCCTCACTCTTCTGTGTAAAAATAATCTACTTCCTTGCTTGTTATATAGACTTTGACGGCGCAGGATGTTACGGATCAATTTTGATGAATAGTTTTATACTTGCATTTGAGACTACTTTTTACTTTTAAAAACTAAAGGGCACAAACTGCAACCTTAGCCGTTAGTTGGTATGATTGATAAACATAGATTTATACGACCCAGGATGAAGGCGCATTCAGAATTTATAAGTCTCTATGAGTAAGAAAGGTTAAGGCTAGCTTTATAGACGGCTATATAGCCACTTTATCTTAAAGCATGTAGAAGCATCAACTGAATTCTGACCGTTATGGGCTATGAACAGTATTTGTAAACTATTATTGTTCTTAGACTTTGATGGAGCAGGAATGATAGGGAATCCAGATTTACAAGTCTACAATAGGTAAGAATGTTTTTAAAGATATGTAATTGATTTTAAAAGTAGTTTTAAAGGGTGCCAAGTACATCCTGGCCGTTGTTGGCTATAGTCATTATTTCGTTAATGTTTGTAGTACACTGGTAGGGTCACGGGATTTGCATGTTTAAAAGGCAATACTGTTATCAATTGTATGAGGATACGCCCATCTTTTGGAAGGCTGACTCCATATTGGGGGCTATAGGGGGATAAAGCCCGCCTGGTGGGCTGTTGGCGTAGCTGTTATTATTATCATTGCTGGTACCAGGCGCATTGGGTGGGAAGTAGGGATTAAAAGGCGCATGAGGAGAATAGGAAGGCGGTGCTTCCACTGCTCCGGGTCGGTAGTTCTTAATTTGCTCCTTAGCATTCAGACAATGCGAGTAGTATGAACGGATCCTTCATATGGCAGCTCATTGAGATTCATGGCAGTGTCCGGGACCTCAGGTAAGGCCTCAGAGAGCCGTTTTTGAGCCTTGAGAATGATGGCAGACTTTTCATTTGCCCCAGAAGGCCATCGAAAAGTTTAAGGAGTCCATTTTTAGTTTGAAGGAGTTTGATGGAGTCATTTTCTCTTGCAAGGGTTGAGACTGAGCTCTGGGCCGTCTTGGTCTCTTCCTCTTGTGCCTGTAGCTTCGCTGTGAGGGCGTTGAGGTCACCGGAGGAAAAGTTTTTGCTTCCAGAGCGTTTTTTGAGTTCCTTCTTCAGCTTGGTTTCCTTGCCTTCCAGTTCCTCTATCTTCTCACGCTTGTCCTCGACGTTGCGTTGGGAGTCTAGAGGGACTCGAAAGACCTTGCGAAACTCGCTCCAAATCTCCATTTGCTCTCTGAAAGGGAAAGAAAAAAAGGATGAAACTCCTTTGGAAATGGTTATAAACAGAGTCAAATGCTTAGGGGCCAAAAGCGAACTTTGAATCACAAGTTTGGAAAGGTGTTGCATATGTATTCTTGCATTATATATGTGATCGTCTGCATACGTAATGAATTCAGAGATATTTGAAGTCCCTATTGAAAAAGTATAACAAAGTAAGACAAAGAAAAACAATTCCAATTCTTAGTGAATTGTACATTTTGTAGAGGTGCAGCAAAAATCCAAGGATGTTAAACGAGTTATGTACCGTCCTTTGAGGCAACTCGGGGGTCCAAAGCTCTGGTGGGAGGTTTACGAACAACACGTCTAAACATATTTTTCTAATCTTTCAGTAATTAAGCTTCCAATCAGAGCTTTGGAACCAATCGGGCCGGCTCTCAGGACGGCACAGATATTTTATTGTGTGCACAAGCCTCCACTTTGATTCAGGACATTAATGATGAAGGGTCAAGCCTTCTGGAGGTGATTCAATAATGGGTATGATCGTCATTGAATAAAATTTAAAAATAATACAAGGAGTATTTCAGCTCACAATAAAAAAATACAAAACATATAATTAATATACACAAAAACAAAGGTTCAATCACATGTTTGCCTTATGTACAATAAAAAATATGTATTATATTATTGGAAGTTAGATTCATACCACGTTTACAGAAGATTTTTTTTAAATAGGATGCAAACATTCTGAAACAATCTTATAATCTGGATTCAGCACGTCGAAAATTGCAAGGGAGTGTGAAGGCCGTGTGCGTACAGGCGTCCTTCAACTTTAATGTTGGGGTGCATGTTCGAATCCCGAAAGAGGTCATTTTTGGTCTGCCTCAATGATAAGATCCTAGATTCAAGTGACTAATTTTAAAGCTATAATGCTTGTTTTTATCCAAAGGATGCAATCCAATCGAAACATATAGGGGAAAAAGAGAGTGCAAAGGCCGTGTGCGTAGAGGCGTGTTATACTCTCAATGTAGGGGCACAGGTTCGAATACCGAAAGGAAAAGGTCATTTTTGGTCTACCTCAATGATAAGAGTATCCTAGGTTCGAGTGACTAATTTTAATACGCTAGTATGCTTATCTATATCCAGTCTGAAGCTGCAATTATATCGAACTAAATAAAAAATACCAATTGTATGCTCTTCAACCTTTGCAGAAATATATTTTTAAATCCGTATTATAAGGATATTAAAAAAAGAAAAAACCGGTCATCCTGGGATTAAATGGCGAGTAAAGGAATGAAATTTTTAAAATAGGGTCAAGATAGAAAGGGAAATAATGACTTAGGAGGGAAAACACGATCAAAATAAATGGATAAGCAAATATTTGAGTTGAATTATACACCTAAATATATATATATATATATATATATATATTCCAAGCTCTATTTCTCATCTAATTTGAGTAATAAATTCTATAGTTTAGGCAATGTTAAGGTGTATTCTACTTCAATGCTTGCCTACCCAAGTATTTTGACAATTTTTGTCATTATTTTCCATCCTTACCTGGAACAATTTTCCCTAGACCGTTTCTCTGAGACACTTTATTAAATATGCATGTTAATAGAAAATATCGTATAATTATAGAATATTGCAACTTATAAAAAAGAGATGAAAGGCGGCAGTTCTTTTCATTGTAACTTATTACAATTTGACTTTTCATCTTGTATTATTTCCTTTATATCCCCACGACTCACCTCTGGACCTCAATCTGATAGCTCGCAATTTCCGCAATACCCGTGAAGACGTCTCCATAGGCTCCGTACTCCTCCTTGGAAGCCCACTTCTCCATGTCCTTCATGTGAGGGCATAGCTGCTCGAGAGCGTCTTGGAATCTCCCACAACGTCCTTGATTTGAGAGAGAACCCGATGGAGATGCTTGGATTGGAGCATTTGGCGTAGAATTTCACGCCGGAGCGCTTCAAGGTACGGCTCAAGCCTGGGTTGCTGTCTGGGGTGGAACCGCTGCTGCTGCCTCCCTCCATGATCCCTCCACAAAAAATGAAGCTCCTTTGTGACTGATGAAAAACGAACTTCGAAACAACAAAAAAAAAGTTCAAAAACCACGCAGTGGAACAGCAACTACAAAAAATTAATTCAATTACAATAGACGACAGAAATATGCATAACATGACGTCATAATACACAGATTAAAAGAACAGACAAAGCGTGCGATGACGTCAATATTAATATATTTTAGACAATGCCACCTTGCATATATATTGACACCTGCTTTCAAAGAAACTTTTTCTTTGTCTCCCTTTTAAAACCTTTATTGTACATTCAGCTGAATATAGCTCATATATATCCCTTTGATACGTCTTCCCTAGCTACAAAAATATGTATGGGGATCTATTTTCCGAGTCCACGGTAGGGGATTTCTAAGAATTCCACAATAAATAAGATAAACACCCTCTTTGTCCGAAAATTAAAACAATTCGGGCTGAGCTACAAAGTGAATGCCTACATTGATGAAAGACATAAAATTCTGCCTTTGTTTTTATATCTTTTATATTTGTAATAGGGATTTTAAATGTCTGTTTATGTCGTTAAATAACCCGATCAGATTCATTCAAATTATTGAAGGAATTTAAAGGAGTAAATGACGAATATCAATTAATGTCCTAGTCAAAATATAATAAAATCGCCATTTTTGTCTATTTAAAACGCGCGTTTGGAAGGGAAATTCAAGCCGGTTTTTTATATTCAAAACCTGTAAAATCCCTAAAGCATTTGGCTTATCATATTATTATCTATTTCAAATTTATTTCACTTCGATACTTTATATGATTGATTAGTTAACTTAAACCGTCATTTTCTTTTGAATATATTTGGTTCAAGTTTGCCTTTTATTATATCTTGTATAAATAATATTTTATATATAAAATAATATAAGCATTTCTGTTATGGCATACAATTATTGTAAGGATATTTATGGTTATTTTATACAAGTGTGAGCTCATTTTGTCGAATTCCTTTCATTTAAACATCCTTCAATTAAAATCGTAATTATCAAATCCATATATTGATTATTAAAAAATACTATTAATTATTTCACTACTTTTCCCTTTTTAACGATTGCTTCAAAAGCCATGTTTTTAGAAGAAATGGAGGAAAATACGGTCTAGGAAGATACGCCCCAAGAAAATGTACTATGAAGAAATGTCCCAAGTTATAATAGGAAAATGATGACTCATGGAAAAATGGTCCAAATGCATGTATTTGAGTGAAATAACAATTAGTGTTGCAGGAATGCTACTTCTCATATAATTGAGTAAATAATAACATTTTATTTTGCAATGATAAATAAATGATTTCCTTGTTGTTGATTTTATAAAGGGGCAAAGATTTATTTGGGCCATTTTTTCCACGTGTCATCAAAAAAAATTATATCCTGGGCCATTTCTCCATAAAATCAGGAAAAATATATTTGTTCGATGAAAATTAATTCCCAGAAAATTTGTTATTTTACAGTATATCATGAAATTGGAAGAATATGAAAGTTTTATTCTGGATTATAATTATCATGTACTAAGTTTTCTACTCCTCTTTGCTTTCTTATAATTTTTATAATATATTTTCTTTTAAACAATAGATTCAGAGGAAAGTCTTCCTTATGATAGATGCATACAATAATTAATATAGGTTTAAAATGACGGAGAACAAATTAAACTCCATATTGGGTCTAGACAAATAAGACGAAAATAAATAATTGACATATCTTTATTAATAAAATACGAATTCCTTTCGTCTCTTCATTAGTATCCCTGACTCCCCTAAACGATTCATTTGATCCTAAGTATTTTCTGACAATAATTTTGAGGTGTTAGTGACCACTCCCAGAAAACTAATTATCGCCATGTTTATATCATTCGGCAAAAGTTTTTACGGTTTTGGCGAATTAGGGCTGGGCGATTTTTCGATTCGATTTTATTCGCGATGTAATTTTTTCTACGATTGAAAATGACATGTTCGATGTGAAAAAAAAGCTCACGAAGTTGGGCGGACATGCACGAGGTCTGCGTGCGAACCAGGCATTAAGCTGATGCCTTCAAAAAAATCAAAGTTTTCACAGACACGGGGGATAGCCAATTATATCTAAACAGCGCCGCACGTAACCAATCAGTTGGAAGAGAGCACGTCAAGTTGAGTTGCGCCACACCAAAACATAAACACACGCAGTGTTGTTCCCTAACGCGCGTGCGAGTAATATATTACTTGTGATATTACTGCGCAATAACTAGAAAGAATAAACATATTAGATATTACTTTCAGTATAACTAATATGTAATATCCTAGTTACATATTACTTTCGTGAAAAAAAGTATTCGACAGGCATTTTTGATGAAAATTAGATCTGTGAATGTATGTGACGTCACCCAATGGACATAATACCGCTTATTAATAAATAAAAAATTCACGTTAATTGATATTTAAGACAGGGGATTCAATTAGACCCAAACACACAGAACAACCTTTTCGTTATTTATGGAGGATTTTATCGTAAAGAAAATAAGTTCCTCAAGCCCTCGGCCCGCATGTCGCTTGGGGCTTTTAGGATTGAAACCCACCGCCAATCCCAATTAGGAATGAGAGGAACCCTAATTTACAATATCATACACACCAAGCCCTCGGGTCCCGCCTGCTGATATAGGCTTTTATTTAGGGTTGAAACCCACTGCCAACTCTGGCTAGGTATAAAAGGAGTCCTTACTCTCAATCGCATACATCCCAAGCCCTCGGGTCCCGCCTGCCGTTATGGGCTTTTTATTTAGGGTTGAAACCCACCGCCAACTCTCTTTAGGTATAAAAGGAGTCTTTACTTTCAATATAATACACCCAAGCCTTGGGTCCTGCCTGCGGTTATGGGCTTTATTTAGGGTTAAACCCACCGCCAACTCTCGTTAGGTATAAAAGGAGTCTTTATTTTCAATATAATACACCCCAAGCCTCGGGTCCCGCCTGCCGTTATGGGCTTTTATTTAGGGTTGAAACACACCGCCAACCCTATTAAGGACTCCTTTTATACCTAACGAGAGTTGGCGGTGGGTTTCAACCCTAAATAAAAGCCCATAGAGGCAGGCGGGACCCGAGGGCTTGGGGTGTATGAGATTGAAAGTAAGGACTCCTTTTATACCTAGCCAGAGTTGGCGGTGGGTTTCAACCCTAAATAAAAGCCCATAACGGCAGGCGGGACCCGAGGGCTTGGGATGTATGAGATTGAAAGTAAGGACTCTCTTATACCTTGCCAGAGTTGGCGGTGGGTTTCAACCCTAAATCAAAGCCTATATCAGCAGGCGGGACCCAAGGGCTTGGGTGGATAATTAAACCTATGCCTCTCATAATGTAAGAAGTATTTTTTTAGTCTTTGAATTCACCCACTTTATCATGTTTGAGCCTTGTGCTCACTTTATAATATTATAATATCATATATAGGATTTTTATAAAATGCAAACTAGGTTTGGTGAGGATTTTACAAGTCCTGTTTGAATTGCCTTTACCTATTGTTTCGGAATGCTCAAAAAGTAGTATATTACTCAAAGTAGTATATTACTTGTGTGAAGTAATAACTAATATTGAAAAAAGATATTACTACGCAGTAAAAAGTAGTATATTACTTACTACTTTCAAAGTAATATTCGACCAACTCTGAACACACGTGTAGAAGCAGCAGTGCAAACGCAAAGCCGTGGTGAAGTTTACAGCCAGTCAACCAAACCAAACCAGTCAAACTAATTTTAAGACTATAAAAATGACCGAAAACTCTGTTGCCGGGAGTTCTGGACAGGAATTAAGTGAGAGTCCGGACGATATCGTTGAAAGAAGGGCGCGAGAAGTTCAGCTGCTTGGAGGTACTTTGGGTTCTTGAAGTCGGACAAAGAACAGAGCAATACACTGTGCAAAATATGTAGAAAGAACGTAGCTGCTAAAACGGGAAACACCAGCAATTTGTTGCAGCATTTAAGACAATGCCACCCTCTAGATTACGCACAGTTATCCAAGACAGGCAATGCCCCCTCGCCCTCGTACACCTTTTTGAAAGCTGCTACAATTTTCACTAAAGGTATATATAGGTTACTGGTATTTTTTTTTAATGACCTGCTAGGGTCTAGTTTAACAAAAGATTGTACAACCATTTGGTTTTTGTTCTGTGAAACCTGAATAGTCTGTTGAGCTATTTTGGTTATGTAATGCTATTTTTTGACCAGAAAATAAAAAAATAGTGTTTTTGTTCATATCGTGATATAAAATCGAAATCGAAAATTTTTGGGGGAAAAAATCGAAATCTAACTTTTTCTCATATCGCCCAGCCCTATGGCGAATTATTAAAATCGTCAGGTTTGGACCATTTTTAGTGTGGATAACTTGGCGGTGTATTTAGACTATTTAGTGTTACCCGGGAAATTTGTTTTACTATGTTTATTTTATGTGGGAAAACCGTTTTCTACGATTTCATGGGAATGGCGCATTAGCTTTGGACACATTTTATATGGAGGATGTAAAGCGAAGTGGACTGTCTAAGATGATGATATACCAAACCCCAAAAGGACTGTAATGCTGTATTCCTGATGCAGCGGCAAAACTTAATTAAATGATTACCTCAATAAATAAAGAGACAGAGATGAGAGAGATATGTGTTCTTTATTTGAAGTGAAGGTAACAACCAAGGAGAATATATAAAGGTTTGTAAACAACGAACTCTCTAAGGCAGGCAGGTTGGCATTAGTTGACTCAGCTGTTGTATGATGTCATTGTTGAAATATGCATATTATTATTTATTCATTTAAAAAGGAATTATTTAAAAGAAACCATTCATTGCTATCAATTATTGAAAAATGCCTAAAGGTACAGTGCGTGTTTTGTGCAGTTTCCATAATAAAATATTGCGGATTGCCAAGACATAACTCATCTGCTTATGTAACTAATTTAATATTATCCTGTAGTTTAGATATTTGGATACATAACAACTCTGTTACAGTTCTAGTTTAGTTCGTGGTAATATGCCAATAAATATTTATTTGCAGACCCATAGCTAGACTACAATATCAAGGGGGGGGGGGGGACAAAATAGGTGGGGCACGAAGAACTAACAAATTTGTTTCCAGGGATGGAGCTGGATTGTGAAGGAAGGCTATTTTCAAGTGAGGGCATTTTAAACAAAAGTGATAACATATTTTTTAATATTATAAAATATGGAAGCAGGAAGTTAGTAAACCCTTCATAACGAATAAAACGACATATCTTAAGAAAATAATTATGCAGAAATTCAGCAAGATATTTTTAGAACAAATGAAGCTGTTAGATGTTTCCGTTCACACAGGCGTGTATCAATGTAGAGGTAGTGAAGTTCAGGGGCCTTCTGGAGCGATGCAATACGAGAAGAGGGCGAGGATAGAGGCAGCTCCATCACTGTGGTGAAAAGGTGTTTTTAATGGACCGCAAATTCGAACTCTCATAAAAGATAAGGACTACTTAAAGAAATGAATCCAAAGGAAAATAATGCATGGCTTGCCTTCATTGAGCTAATTAATAACTTTTTAGGGGCCCATTGTTTGTCTTGATCCCCAAGGGTAAGTCCAAAATATGCTTTATAAGCATATTCAATAAATTCGGTTATGTCTCGACGATCACGAACGAATGTAAAGTATCCACATATGTAGCAAAAACTATTTGGATCATTTTTGTACTTTGATCTTGGAGACATGATTTTGAAGAATAATATTTTTTGAAGACTGAGTAACTAATATATCGTTATGAATCATTCGTTAGGCTATTGAAAACACTCATGACAACCAGTAAATCCAGAAGAAGTATTAAGGGACTAAAATACAATCTATATTTGTATATTAAATCCCGCAACATATGATGGCGGATTATTGTTGGACGATTCAAAGGGATTCTGATAAAGTATACAAACGAAAAAGTGCAAAAAGAAAATTTGAACCAGTTTAAAATTTCAATGTAATCAGAGAGTACAATAATATACTTAAATTTATCCAAGGTAGTTAAGAGTTTATCTATGTTTAATATGTCTTAGTTTTCTTATTTCAAATCCCGCAACCATTGTAAATGGTCACCAAACCTAGCAAAAATTGTAATTAAAAGCGCTTATTAATTTTTATTCATTTCCTAATATATGTCGTTAAAATGATTAAACTAATAATACATTAATTTAACATGATTGGCAAGGGTTTCGACTATAGGAATATGGTCTCTTTTGCAGCATTTCATAAAAATCCAAGAAGTTATAGGCATCACTTTGAAATTAACCATTTTGACTACTTTTTCACCAGTTTTGAGATCATACCAGGACTTTGAATGGAAGGAAAATAATTTGAATGACCATTTTTTATTTGTTAATTCATCACAAACAAATATTATTTTATTATTTTCTTTTAAACTTAATATACTAACGAAGAATCGTATTTAAAAATTGTACTGATCATAAAGTGACCTTTTCAAAAACTCAAAAATCAAAAAATCTGGATGTGCCACAGAAAAGTAAGGCCAGATTTGGATTCAGGAGTTTCATTTTAGTTATCTATGTACATTTCATTCAATCAAGGGAGATTGACCAAAATTTGTTGGCCTGTACAATTCGTCCTTTCATTCCAGTTCTAGCTGGGGAAAGCCTGAATCATGGTTTGGAGGTTCTTTTCTCTCAACTCCTTGTCCTCTATGAGAATATATATCTTCCAAGTAACGGAGAAGATGGACTCTGTCTGCATGTTACAGACGTAGATCCCCTCTTTGACATGGGAAGAGTGGCTAATATTTCCATGACCTCTACTTCGACGGAGGATGTGCACTCCATGGCTCCATTCACCGTTATCCAGGCTTACGAGTCACAGCCGGTTTCATGGACTTTTCTTGAACAGTACAATTGACTTGAGGCTGTTCCTGGCAATCTCACACATCACTCCACAACAAAGCAATTCCTTTGAGAAATTGATGTAGTAAATATCAAGATACATAGAGATAAGGTATATCAGACAGAAGGAGTTCAGCCTGCTAGGACAGAATGGTGATTTTGACGTCACAGATATACTCTTATGTTATAATTTTGATAAGAATTACTAAATAACTCATATTTTTACTTTGTATTTATTTTGAAAAACACTAATATAAAACATAGATCGTAGAAAATTAATAGGACCTTATTTTAATGAAAACATATTTTATCTTTAGAATTACTTAATTAGAGGCAGAAATTGACATAAATTCAACGCAACCTCGTTAAATCATATAAATCATGAAGAATATTGACTTTTCTTGTAATATTTCGTTTCCTTTCTGAAGATATTTTTTCTTTGAAATTTTTAAAATAAAATATTAAATTTTATATTAATTTGGACAAATTATTCAAAGTATGGTCTCAAGACTTTTTTGGAGACTCATTCAAGACAGGGAGATAAAGAATTCAAATTGCTGAAATAATACACATGAATTATAAATGGAATAAGTTTAATATATTCTGGACATTATATTTATATAAAAATAATATATATGAATTAATATTTAAATGGATTGAATATTTTTCTTTAAATTACGTGAGGAGGGCATATTTTTATTTTTGAAATCGAAATTTTTGTTGTTCAGTGCCTTTATCATAATGAATGTCCTTAATCTGGCAAACTTTACTATAATATCCGAAGGGAGCATCATATAAACGTCTTCGTAATAATATTTTTGAAAGACATCAATGAGCTTTTTTATCACATTTGCGTCCCTTCTTATGCCATATTCTCCGTGAAATTGATTGATGAGGGTATCCAGTTTCTTGATAGCTTGGACAAATTCTTCTGAGGGTTGTCTTAAGCCACATTTATGAATGTAGAATAAATATTGATTGCAATGTGAATTAATTATGAATTTCACGCCATATAGGACATTATATTTAATATTTGAAATGGCCAAGTGCGTTGATCACCTCCTTTGATAATAAACAACACATTAAAATTAAAGAAAAATAAATATTTCATTCAACAGTGGCTATTTTGTGTGATTGTTTGATGAAGGACTGAATGAATAAAAGTTTATCCTATCCCGAAATATTCTTCATGATTTATATGATTTAACGAGGTTGCGTTGAATTTATGTCAATTCCTGCCTCTAATTAAGTAATTCTAAAGATAAAATATGTTTTCATTAAAATAAGGTCCTATTAATTTTCTACGATCTATGTTTTATATTAGTGTTTTTCAAAATAAATACAAAGTAAAAATATGAGTTTATTTAGTAATTCTTATCAAAATTTATAACATAAGAGTATATCTGTGACGTCAAAATCACCATTCTGTCCTAGCAGGATGAACTCCTTCTGTCTGATATACCTTATCTCTATGTATCTTGGTAAATATAATAATAAATAAATATAGGTTTTCAACATTGACGTCATAAGTCCAATAAAAAGAGAAAAAACACAACGTAAAGTTTCCTTGTTCACTCACCTTCTTTATATTCTCCTTGGTAGTAACTGAGTATTTCAGTGATAATAATAAAAAGAACCCACGATGATGCTCTCTTAAGTAATGCATCATGCTGTTATCAACCAATCAGATCTCTTAGATGCAATGGAGTACTTTAAGTACTCCACTAATGCCGGGAAATGCCGCCATTAGAGAAAGAGTCAACAAAGAAAACAAGTCACTGCTTGATATAGTAACAATAATACCAACGTGGGTTATATAATTCAAACCCCAACTAATATGATAGATATGCCGCGACAGAGGATTTTGGATTGCTAAGAAATATTTTTGTGTGAGTGGTTGTTCCCGAAAAATATATTGCCCTACTCTTTCCCTGTATACCGGTATTTTTCATCGAGGTGTCAAGGGATACAAGTAAGCCCATTATTTGCTATAATGTCAATATATTCATGTCCATTATTTAAAAACTATCCCTGCTTGTTCATCTATCAATTGCAGGTCGCAGGTGATAAATTTGTGTACTGAGGGGAAAAGGTCGCAGGTTCGATAGAACCTACAGTTTCATCGAAACTTAATGTTTTTAATATAATTTCCAATTGAGGACCCACGGATATCATACAATAATGAATTGATAAGATTCTATAAAAAATCAGTTCATATATATTTAAATAAAAAGAACATAAATCACAATAGATTTTAATATGACTATACTTTAAACATGTTCATAACAGACTTAATGAGGCCCTTAGTCCACTCATCCGCCTCATCACTCTTCTTTTCTCCATTTGCATCTCTCTTACTAAAGTCATGCTCATTTGTGATGTCCTGGGGATCAATGACACAAAGCTCGTACTTATGTGAGGTCTGAGACTCAATCCCATTAATCGTACCCCCATTCCATCCAGAAATGGCGCTAAACTCCTTCAGAATGTCCTCTTGAGGCTCTGAGACGGAGTCACGTTTAGAACTAGTTCTACAACATGGGAGCCATGTCGCCCATCGGTGCGTCGAATTCCTCCATTAGGAATTAGAACGCTCCGCTGCCCTGGGCCGAACTCTATTTCTTCTTCAGGTGATGGAGACCCTGAACCTTGGTCTTGCCCCCGAGAAGTGTCTGAGCAGGGAAATGGGAGCCACGGAGCGGACGTCCAGATCATCACGAGTGAAAATGGGTGATGGACGAACCGTCAGATAGACATAAAAGTTTCTTACTTTGTATACGGAGTGTTCCAGGACAAGTTCATTGACGGGGATCTTGAGTACTTGTCCTGATTCGCTCCCAGGGGGTATGGAGACATCATGCTTTACAACCCAGACGTATACTCCCGTCCCGTAGCATTGTGTACACTTGAAGCGTATGTAAACACCGGATCCATTGCAATAGGAGCAAGCCTTTCGCGTCACTGTATGCCCAATTCTCTCTGTTTCCGTTCCTGTGCCCTCACAAAAGGGACAAATATTTCCGGTATACCCCGGGTGCTGACTTGCTCCCATTACAGTAGTAGCAGATCCCCTTGAATCGTAGATCGATGGGAAAGCAAGTACCGAGTGCGGCCTCCTCAAAGCTAAGATCCACCTTGAATTCATAAGTGGAATCTAAACGACTGGACTCCAGTGAGGGGTTGTAATGCATTTCGTCCTCAAAGTTCTTGGAGCCGGGTCGACAGCGGTATATCTTTTCATAGAGCTCCTCGGAGTCATAGCTTTCATCTGTGGAGGCCCGCTGCGGGCCCTTTGAGGTTGTTCCGCCCATGACCGTGGATCGGGTTCCGTATTCGTCATACTTTTGACGCTTGAGCTCGTCGGAGAGGATTTCATATGCTTCAGCTATGAGAAGGAACATATGGCGCCCCTCCCAGGTTTGGTTGTTATCCGGATGATACTTTCGAGCCAAGTCGAAATACGCCTTCTTGATTTCTTTATTGGAGGATGAGCGAGATACTCCAAGGACATAATAGTAGTCGGGAAGGAAATCCTCTTCCTTAGAACTACATCTCAGCCGTGCAGATGTAAATAATTGAGCAGATCCAGGAGGACGAAGGCGTGACACAAGACGTAGAAACATTTTTGATATATTTTAAGAAAACTGTGCAAACAGTTTTTTCTTTATATTAGAAAAGAATCCCTCCTTTTCCTCACTTTCTTTGGGAAAACTTTTTTCTTCTTTTTCTTCACTAATGGACTCCTCTGAAGTACTACTTCTACTTAAGAATTCCTCCAAGCCATTCACACTCCCAGGGAGATTATTACTCTTGTCCAGGGCTGCAAATCTATAGATTAGCTCCTTTTGTTCCTTGGATAGGTTCTCCGGTACTTGTATGTTAAGGTGTACAAAATGCGTTCCGTAGCCCCCACTGGAGTTGAGCTTGCGTATGCCTCGCTCCTCTAGGCGTAGGGTTGAATCAGAGTTGGTGCAGGGAGGGATTCGAACGTTGAGGTCCTCGTAGAGACCCTTGACCCGTAGGACGCCCCCTAAGATAGCTTGCCCGATGGAAATGGAAGCGTTTGAGTGAACGTCGTAGTTGTTGGAGCGACGAAAGTCCGAGGAAGCTTCTACTCGCACGACCACAAAGACTTCTTTGGCGCCTCCGATGCTTACGCGGAGTGTTTGCCCGTCTTGGATCCCTGGCGGTATGCTGAGGTCAATGGTCCGCTTGGTGAGTCTTGGAGGACCCCGGGGAAGGTTTTGGTTGCTTGGACGATGTCCACACTTTTGGTGACTCCCTTCACGGCATCTATAAAGGGAATAGAGACCGTGACCTCGAAGGCATGGGATCCAAGGCCAAAGGGAGAAAAGTCCTCAAATATCCCTTCACTCCGGCCACCGTAATTGCGGGAAAATTCGCCAAAGACACGGCGAAATAGTCTTCTGGGTCGACTTCCGACTAAAAAAAAGGGGAACAAGAAGAATATTTTTTATAAAAAGCCCTCAAAAATGGTCCTTCTGTGGCGAGGAACCCAAAACTTCGAGACATCTTCTTTGTCTTGTTGGAAAATCCTCAAAACATATGGAGGAGACGCAATGAAAATAATTCCAAATCATTGGAAGGATTACAACCCCCCAAAAAGGACTTATATCTTTCTACAAGGAGTCAACTAAATCAACACCATTTTAATGGGGAGAAATGCATTAAAAGCAATAAAGACATTTAAAATGATTCGATGTTATACATTATAAAAAATCCTATATCCTAAAAGGCCTTTAAACATAATGATTGTTTTTATTTTGTTATATATATATATATATGTTGATTTTTTAAATATTATCTGATTAATATTTAACAAAATAAATGAATAAATGACATCGGGATGGCAAAAATAGTGAATTCAACTTTATATTATATAAAGACTTTTATAATTATGTCTCCGTAAAAGGGAGAGGAAAAAAGGGTGAGACTCACTTTCAATTCAAGTATGTGTAAAAACCAAACTCTTATAAATGTAAATACTCATAGTCTCATATTTAAAATGAATTAGAGAAGTTGTATATTACGTGTGTGTCAGTATGAAAATATAAATAATAATAATACTTTAAAATACGGTCAACCCTGTATAAGCGTCCACTTGCCAAATTTTACACTTCGAAAAATGATTAAATATAATCCCCCTGTTGTGTCGTCTGTAAGGACTAGGGCTGTCAACGAATATTCGAAGTTTGAATTCGAATAGTATCCCAAAAGCGAATTCGAACGTGAAATTAATATTAAATGTTAAAAACACTCCTGCTGTACAAGCAACAAATTAATATTTGAATGTGAAAAAAAAAACCCACTCCCGCGGTACAAGTGCCCCATCTGTTTTGTGAATGAACGTTATTGAATTGTAATATTATATAGGTTATATATGATTATTTAATGATCTGATCCTAACTATGTTTTTGCCGCATTATTGCCGTATATGGGCTACATGGCAAATGCGATAAATGGGCAACCAGATATACGAATAGTTCGAGTTAGTGATTTTTTTTTCAAACAATATTCGAATGACATTTTTGAGCAATTTTGACAGCCCTAGTAAGGACCACCTCTTTCTTAGAGTGGTCGCGTTATGAACTGGAACCCCAGACTCCAAGAGATCATTTCAGTCTACGGCCCTTCTGACTCACTCTGAATTCCCAGGGGGATGAGAATCCTCGCTGTTGTTGAGAGTGAGCCTCTTGTCCAAAGGAGGAAGATGATCCGTCGTAATTGCTTCGTGTTTGTGGATCGTTTAGGACTTCGTAGGCCTCTGATATAGCTTTGAAGGCCTCTGCAGCCTGGGATCATCCCCTGCGACGTCGGGATGATACTCCTTGGCCTTGGCGTAGTAGGCTTGCTTAATGTCTTTGCCTGAAGCGTTGCGAGAGATGCCTAGAGTCTCATAGTAGTCTGAGAGATGACGGCGAAAGAACAGAAAGGAAGAGGAGGAGGGGGATGACCTCGGAAACCAGAAATCGGACGAAGGCGAAGGACTCGGGATAACATGAGGCAAATAAACGGGATTCCACATATTAGTAGTAGTAGTAGTAATATCCAGGCAGCTGATGTGATTACACATGTTTCGGCTCATCATCGTTCCCAAATAAATATCATAGCAGTTAGGATTAAAACATGTTTATTTTATTGAATATGTCAATACAAAGTTAACAAAGTAGACACAGTACACAAAAAAAAGTATAAAGATATCCAGTGATGTCATCCTTACTTTATTAATATATTTCAATGAGTAGTTCTAATGACATCACCGGATTTAAATAATGTATTTGTAATCCTATATGCTTGTTATTTGTATCATAGAAAAAATACAAACTCTCATTAGAGAGTAGAGAAGTATAAAAAGTCAAGGTATGACGTCGTTGGCTTAAAATCAATTAAGCACCATTGGTTGCAAAATATTGATCGACTATTTTTATGTATTAAGAAAATAAAAAACTATAATATATCCATTATAATGGATATATAAACGGATATTCCTTTATGAATCGTGTTAATTAGCTCGTTGCTCATAGGATACCATTGAATTGATTGGGGCCAAGAATACTAGAAGCTAGTAGCTAGTATTTTCTAGTATTCCTTGATTGGGGGCTTACGTACTTGAAGCCTATGACGTCACGTGTTGAGTCATTTTCGCAAGGAGAATATAAAGAAGGTGATTGAACAAGGAAACTTTACGTTGTGTTTTTTATTATTATTGGACTTAGGTTTTCAACATTGACGTCATATGTTTATTTATTATTATATTTACAAAATCAATTTCTCATAGGAATGCTTTGCTGTGGAGTGATGTGTGAGTGCTAGAGATGGAAAGTCGAG
>CP045907.1:3077696-3110732 GCA_013387185.1 Caligus rogercresseyi | reverse complement strand
ACACAAAAGGTTCGGTAGCCTCAGATACAACGAACTTAAGTTCGTTATATCTGAGGCTTGTTAGGCTGCTCCAGGAGGTTCGTGGTATCGAACTTCGTTATTACAGAGGGTGTTATATCGAGGGGTTTACTGTAGAGAGTTTCTTCTCTTAATCATTCATAGATTCTATCTCTAGATCAGCTTACGATGAAGTTCGTATAACTTACTTTGTTTATTTTGCACACACCGAACATTCAAACGCTGTTTCTCTGTATTTATGAAGGGAATCAGCTCTCTATGATCTTTATATCTCTATGAGACCCAAGGTTTGGGCAATACAAAAACAACATGTAGCAGTGTGACTACTCAATGACGTCACTGGAACCTATATTTCATTATTATATCAATCTTTCTATTATTTATAAATAAATATATATAAATACATTCTCCAGTGACGTCATTGAGGTAGTTATAATGCTAGGAGTACATGTTAGTTTTTGTATTGCCCGATCTTATTTGCAGACCTTTGGTGAGCTTCATTTGTATTTCATATTTAAATACCAATTATGCAGTAAAAAGTCTCCCTAGAGGTTACATTAGATTATAATTTAGAAGCACCCCCTAGGGAGCAAAAAGAACTAACATTATAGCCAACTCCTATGCTATATATATGTAGCATATGTACTTATGAAATAATGCTTACTAATAAAACTTTTTGTTTTTCATCCAATTTTAAAATTTCTTCACATTTGCATTAGTCTTCCAATTGGAAACAACTATATTAACAAATTAAAAATTAAAAAAATGCCAAAAATCATGGGGGACCCCCTTAAGTTTTTTGAAAAAATCAGTTTTTGGGTTTTCTGAAAAAAATATGAAACACTTGAGAATGACTTTTTATAAAGTGTTGTCAGACTTTTAAGCTCCTTCTTATGACTCAAGTTGAAATCTGTGAGTTTACCAGGAGCGGAGAAAAAAACACTTTTCCATTTTGACAGTTTTTATGCCAAAACTCAAAAAATATAACCAAAATTCCTTTTTAAAAACAATGATTTATTGAACATGTCAAACTCTATAGATATTATTTATAACTTGATGCGATCAATCCAATAAACAGCCCACAAAAGGCCCCCAAAAATTTAGGATTTCAAAAATATTCCGCTTCGTCCATGAAATTCGACCTAATATTCAATCCCGGATTTGAGGGTCTTAATGACCTCGGATCCGGATACTGATACATCAAAGTTGCTCCCTTTGTGAAGCTGAATATGATTGTGCAAAAATATATTGCAAAAACTTGCAAATTGAAAAAAATCCGGATCCCGGCCAAATATGTCCCGGAGGCCGGACATTGACTTAACCAACCTAGGCTTATTTTGCAAGGCCTTCATTTCGTATATTTTGTTTTGAACTTTTTTTCGTTTTAAAAAGTCGCCCCAGAGGTTTTCTTGAATTTCCCGACAGGCCGGTCCGGTTTTCCGGGAAATTTCTTTGGGACCCGATTGGAAACCCTATTCTTGATATACTTTCAGAGTAGCTTTTTTTCGAAATGGGAAAGAATCAAAAGTTAGGAAATGTCATAATCCGGGTCCGGGAGTTTTTAGATCCGGAATTTTTTTCCGGATCCAGGTTCTTTGGGCAGAGATGCAGATAACTTTTAGTTTGCGTTCTGTCTCTAAAACATCTCACTTACGAACTATGGACAACCAAAGTTTTCCAAGCCTTTTTCAGGCCTTTGCAAGGCCGCTAGGCCTTAGTTTTGGTTATACCAAAAGATGCCTACGGTCAAAGTCCACAAAACATTTAATTACATCCCGAGCCTCCTAACTCTCAAAAATCCATGCAAACCGCAAAATCCTCTCACAGACACAAATCTGGTCTGATCAGAATCTAACCTAGCCCAAGACCATCACAGTGTCAAGATGCATCTGTGTGCCAAATTCAGGTTTTTAGCTTTGTAGTTTCGGCGTCTATAGAAGTCAGACGGACAGACAAACTCAAATTATAATATAGACTAGCCCATTGCCGCTCCGCGGCTTTGGCTAGGCCCTCCGGGCGGGTGGGTGGCCTACGGCCACAGCATTTATACATGGTAACATATCTATGGATATATGTTGAGGCAAGGATTGAACCTTGCATCAAACAATGAAGTTTTTAAGCTTCGTCCATGAAATTTGACTAATATTCAATCCCGGATTTGAGGCTCTTAATGTCCTCGGATCCGGATACTGAATACATCAAAGTTGCTCCCTTTTGAAGTTGAATATGATTGTGCAAAATCTATTGCGAAAACTTGCAAATTGAAAAAATCCGGATCCCGGCCCAAATATGTCCCGGAGGCCGGACATTGACTTAACCAGCCTAGGCTTATTTTGCAAGGTCTTCATTTCGTATATTTTGTTTTGAACTTTTTTTCGTATTAAAAAGTCGCCCAGAGGTTTTCTTGAATTTCCCGACAGGCCGGTCCGGTTTTCCGGGAAATTTCTTTTGGACCCGATTGTAAATCCTATTCTTGATATACTTTCAGAGTAGCTTTTTTCGAAATGGGACAGAATCAAAAGTTAAGGAAATGTCCTAATCCAGGTCCGGGAGTGTCTAGATCCGGAATTTTTTTTCCGGATCCAGGTTCTTTGGCAGAGATGCAGATAACTTTTAGTTTGCGTTCTGTCTCTAAAACATCTCACTTTCGAACTATGGACAACCAAAGTTTTCCAAGCCTTTTTTGAGGCCTTTGCAAGGCCGCTAGGCCTTAGTTTTGTATATACAAAAGATGCCTACGGTCAAGCCACAAAACATTTAATAACATCCCGAGCCTCTTAACCCTAAAAAATCCATGCAACCGCAAAATCCTCTCACAGATACAAATCTGGTCTGATCAGAACTTAACCTAGCCCAAGACCATCACATGGTCAGATGCATCTGTGTGCCAAATTTGGGCTCTCTAGCTTCTGTAGTTTCGGCGTCTATAGAAGTCGGACAGACAGACGGACAAACTCAAATTCTAATTTTTTTTGCGAGGGCTTCATTTTGTATTTTATAATTTTAATATCACTTATGCAGTAAAAAGTCTCCGTAGAGGTTACATTAGATTCATAATTTAGAGCACCCCCTAGGGAGCAAAAAAGAACTAACTCCTATGCAATATATATGTAGCATATATACTTTTGAAATAATGCTTACTAATAAAACTTTTTTGTTTTTCATCCAATTTTAAAACTTCTTCACATTTGCATTAGTCTCCCCAATTGGGAACAACTATATTAACAAATTTAAAAATTAAAAAAAATGCTTAAGTTTTTTGAAAAAATCAGTTTTTGGGTTTTTCTGAAAAAAATATAAAACACTTGAGAATTATTTATTTATAGTTTGTTGTCAGACTTTTTAAGTTCCTTCTTATGAACTCAAGTTGAAATCTGTGAGTTTACCAAGAGCGGAGAAAAAAACACTTTTCCATTTTGACAGTTTTTATGCCAAAACTCAAAAAATATACACCAAAATTCATCTAAAAAAACGAACTTATTAGAAATGCCAAACTCTATAGATACTTTTTATAACTTGATGCGATCAATCCCATAAACAGCCCAAAAACGGCCCCCCAAAATTTAGGATTCCAAAAATATTCCGCTTCGTCCATGAAATAGGACCTAATATTCAATCCCGGATTTGAGGGTCTTAACGACCTCGGATTCGGATACCTAATACATCAAAGTTGCTCCCTTTGTGAAGCTGAATATGATTGTGCACAAATAAATTGCGAAAAACTGTAAATTAAAAAAATCCGGATCCCGGCCCAAATATGTCCCGGAGGCCGGACATTGACTTAACCAACCTAGGCTTATTTTGCAAGACCTTCATTTCGTATGTTTTGTTTTGAACTTTTTTTCGTTTTAAAAAGTCGCCCGAGGTTTTCTTGAATTTCCCGACAGGCTGGTCCGGTTTTCCGGGAAATTTCTTTGGGACCCGATTGTAAACCCTATTCTTGATATACTTTCAGAGTAGCTTTTTTTCGAAATGGGAAAGAATCAAAAGTAAAGGAATGTTATAATCCGGGTCCGGGAGTGTCTGGATCCGGATTTTTTTCCGGATCCAGGTTCTTTGGGCAGAGATGCAGATAACTTTTGGTCTGCGTTCTGTCTCTAAAACATCTCACTTACGAACTATGGACAGCCAAAGTTTTCCAAGCCTTTTTTGAGGCCTTTGCAAGGCCGGTAGGCCTTAGTTTGTGTATACCAAAAGATGCCTACGGTCAAAGTCCACAAAACATTTAATTACATCCCGAGCTTCCTAACTCTCAAAATCCATGCAAACCGCAAAACCCTCTCACAGACACAAATCTGGTCTGATTAGAATCTAATCTAGCCAAGACCATCACATGGTCAAGATGCATCTGTGTGCCAAATTTCAGGTCTCTAGCTTTTATAGTTTCGGCGTCTATTGAAGTCAGACGGACAGACGGACGGACAAACTCCAATTATAATGTAGATGAACTCAGGTTGAAATCTGTGAGTTTCCCAGGAGCGGAGAAAAAAACCCTTTTCCATTTTGCCAGTTTTTATGCCAAAACTCGAAATTATGAACCAAAATTCATTTAAAAAACGAACTTATTAGAAATGCCAAACTCTATAGATATTATTTTAAGACTTGATGCGATCAACCCAACAGACAACCCAAAAAAGGCCTACCAAAATTTAGGATTTCAAAAATATTCCGTTTCGTCCATGAAGTAGACGTAATATTCAATCCCTGATTTGAGGATCTTAACGACCTCGGATTCGGATACTGAAAAAATCAAAGTCTCTGCTTTGGAAGCTGAATATGATTGTGCAAAAATATATAGCGAAAACTTGCTAATTAAAAAAAACCTGGATCCCGGCCCAAATATGTCCCGGAGGCCGGACATTGACTTAACTAACCTAGGCTTATTTTGCATGGCCTTTATTTTGTATGTTTTGTTTTGAACTTTTTTTCGTTTTAAAAAGTCGCTCCAGAGGTTTTCTTGAATTTCCGACAGGTCGGTCCGGTTTTCCGGGAAATTTCGTTGGACCCGATTGTAAACTCTATTCTTGATATACTTTTAGAGTAGCTTTTTTTCGAAATGGGAAAGAATCCAAAGTTAAGGAAATGTCATAATCCGGGTCCGGGAGTGTCTGAATCCGGAATTTTTTTCTGGATCCGGTTCGTTGGGCAGAGATGCAGATAACTTTTATTATGCGTTCTGTCTCTAAAACATCTCACTTACAAACTATGGACAACTAAAGTTTTCCAAGCCTTTTTCTGGCCTTTGCAAGGCCGTTAGGCCTTAGTTTTGGTTATACCAAAAGATGCCTACGGCCAAAGCCCACAAAACATTTAATTACATCCCGAGCCTCCTAACCCTCAAAAATCCATGCAAACCGCAAAACACTCTCACAGACACAAATCTGGTCTGATCAGAATCTAACCTAGCCCAAGACCATCACATAGTCAAGATGCATCTGTGTGCCAAATTTCAGTTCTCTAGCTTCTGTAGTTTCGGCGTCTATAGAAGTCAGACGGACAGACGGACGGACAAACTCCAATTATAATGTAGATGTTAACTCTATTTATAATTATTTGATATACATAAATTACTAACGTAAAATAGGTTGATATATACTTTTCATTTGTGCCGTATCCTCGAAAAATGGCAAAACCCTCTTTCTCTACAATTTTTCTATAAAATAGGACAAATGTATAGAAAAAGAGGGTGTTAGTTACACTGTCGATATTGTCTTTTTATACAATATAATATATAAACTTTGTATAAGAGTGGGTAAATGTTGGGCCAAGGGACAATTCGTTTATCTAGATTAATTATATTTTAAAATTGGCAACTCATGATGTGCTATTCGGAAGGTAGCTCAAAAAATATTTGCGTGTAATGATTAGGTTTCCAAAAATCATTTAGTATAAGAAGGATTCGCTCGTTAAAATCCTTGTATGACTTCCTTCTATTCCTCAACGACCTCTCAGTCCTCACGGAGACCGTCTCAGGCTGAAATCGTGAGGCACAGTAACAATGCTTCACGACGGAAGAGCTTAGTCTTGCACTTATACGGCCCCTTCTTGGTCAGGTTCACCTAAAACTCCACGTCACCCACGAAGAAAAGGATGTATTCGTCGCTTATCTAAGAGACAGGCCTTCTGGAATGGCCTGCCACGGATGACTTCTTCCACCTCAACCTTAGCAGATCGCGAAGGGCATTCAGCTAAAGTTTATTCATCCAGAGTTCCCAAGGACACATATGATTTGCTGTCTCTTTCAATCACAGTTGATACTCGGGGGACGAGCTCCCAGTACCTTCAGCCAAAGTCCGTCGAATGACTTGTCATGGAGGTCTTCCTTCTTCCCGGCTGACCTTGGCAGTGCATGAAGACGCCCTCGGTTGAATCCTGTGGGTCCCCGTGGACTATAGAGAGAAGACTGGAAGAGTTCTTTGGATCAAAGCTGTAGGAGATGATGATTCTGAAGAGGAACTCCTGAGGATTGACTTTACGCCAAAGAGGTTGAAAAAAGCAGGTTGGGAAACATGGGTTGATCAGGTGTTGCACATTGGATTCCGTCGAAGTCCCGTGGTTCTAGTCATTATACTCATTGCAGGGATGAGAGTCGAAAAAAGAGGGATGACAGTAACTTAAAGAGATAATTTTCTTCTTTCTGAGTAAAAAGAAAAACATCACAGACCAGAACCAGTTGATAGTTGATGTATTTTCTTAAATGACGCTTGAGAAAAAAAGGAGAAGAAGAGAAAAACGCCTTTTTCTATTTCTAGCTATTTTTACTTCATAAGAAATGACCATATAGATATTATTCCTCAAAATTTGACCTCTTATCAACAACTGACAAAATGAATCACAACACCGTACTATAAAAAAATGCTTATATTTTCATATTAACCCTTTGAATAATGACAAAAAGCTTCAGAAAATGCGCATTGAGCCCCTAAAGTTGTGAAATATTATATTTAGCCGTATATGAGGAGCAATTACTGCTGTTGGTCACTGTGCATATCAACTGATTCTCGTCTGTGATGATTTTCTTCATATTGTTATTCTTCTTCTTCTCCCTCATATCTATAACAACAATACTCCCCCGGAATCCAAGGTTCAACAATTGCCTGACCAATGTTTCCTAACCTTCAACGTTGGCCGAAAACAAGGTCAACGCTCAGGATTGCCTCTTCTTCTGACTCATCGAGCGACAATCCATCTCCTACGACTCTAGCCCAGAGGAGTCCTTCGTTTTCCCCCATGGAATGCAAGTCCTTCAACCGAGTACGTGGAATGGGAAATCTCTCATCCATGCACCTTCCGGATAGAGCTCCATTTTGTCGAATCTGATCCCTACAACGAATTTCATGGACTCATGCTGAATTTTTTCGGAGTTCGTTCCCTTTCGTATCACCCGCATTAGAGAGAGAGAGAGAGAGAACAGATGTATCCCCGGGGACTCGCACTTCAACCAAGGGTGTCTTCGTGCTCTGTCCAAGCCATTCGAGAAGCCCTAATTGGGATGTCTGTAACGAAAACATCCATTCATTCTTGACATACGTGAGGTTTCAAATGAACTGAAACAGGCCCCAGCTTTACCATCGTTATCCAGTCTCACTACCCCTCGTCAATCCCTTAACTGCCTGAGATAGTGGGTGTGAGGAACTGGGAGGTTTCTCCCAATTCCGCTGTAAGAAGTGGAAGAGGTAATAGTGAGATTCATACTGAGCCCAATTAATTAGCTCCAAAATTAAGTGAAAGTTACATGAATTATTTTTATGAGTGATCACCATGTCATAGATGACATATAATCTATAAAGCGCTATAATCTCATATTTTTGTTAATAACATTTTACAAACTAATATAAGACCTGATCGGAATAGGAGAAGGAAGTTTGACAACCAGAAAAACCATTAATATATCGATATATATATATATATTTATTTATAAGGGGTAACTTTTGATTTGTTGATTCGATTGGTAGCAACATAAATAAACATTTTTTTTTTGAAACCCTCATAGTATCCGTCTCTAATTCACCATCCATAGTCCAAGGAATCGTAGAACGTGTATATATATATTATATATATATATATATATATATATATATATATATATATATATATAATCCCTGAAAAAATAATGTAAGTTTCTTTGTCATTAAATTATTTATGAGAGTGCTTCTTAGAATGTATTTAAATATATCTTATATTCACATATTTGTGTATAATATTTCATTTACTTATATTTGTTATTATCATCAATATTCTTTTTCTTATATTGCAGGATCCTATAATCACTGAAGAAAGAATCCGATATATGTTCTTATTATAAGGATATTACACAATATACAGAGTGGTACAGCAAAAATTAGTATGGACTTTAAAGGCCCTAGCTCCTATATTGAGCTTGGTGCCATTTGAAAAAGTAAATAAAATCTTACAAGCTGGTATCTGTTGTTTTTGTATAACCAAAAATGTCCAAGCAAATGAAGAAAAGGCAAAGGGCGGTTGACCTTCTCCGCGCCCAAGTCGACCCGAAGGTGATAGCTGCCCATATGAAGGTATCCTTGGCCACGGTCTACATAATCATGGAGGGCTCGGATCCGATCTCCAGGACGCCTGGGACTGGGAACACAACAGAAACGAAGTGATGAGTTCCTGGAACTCCTGCAGGAGGACATCAAGAAAGACCCCACCAAGTCCATGAGGAAGATGGCTGCCGAGATAAACGTTGGCCCCATCACCGTCACAGGGCCGTCTACCTGTCAGGACACCAAGGCATCTGTTGACGGCCACTATGAAGACCAGAAGGTTAGGGAGAACCAAAAAAGTCCTCAACTTCTTCAAGCACAACGGCGACACGGTCAAGATCTACTCCGACAAGAAGATCTTCACAGTGGACGCAGTGTTGAACAGAAGAAATGATCGATTCTTGGCAGAAACAAGAGGTCAGGTGGAGGGGTATTACAGGACCTAACATCCAGCCCAAGTCATGGTCCTGGACATCGTGGCCTCCGACGGCAACAAGATCCACCCACACTTCTTCAGGCCCAATGAGAAGGTCAACTCTGATGTCTACTACAAGGTCCTTAGGTACAAGGTCTTGCCATGGCTAAAGAACACATTCCCCAGGAACAATTATGTGTTCACCCAGGACGGAACCCCGGCTCTCACGTCCAAGAAGGCCCAGGAGTTTTGCAAGGGGAACATGGCCTCCTTCTGCCCCTCCTCATCGCCGGATGTGAACCCTCTGGACTTAGCTGTCTGAGGCTTCCTGGAGGGCAAGACCAACAAAACCTCACACCCCAGTGTCGAGGCCCTGAAGGTCACCATCACCAGTGAGTGGGACAACATGTCGGAGGACTTCATCAAGACCAGTTGGGCCTCCGTTCGTTCACGTATTGAAGCCATCATCAGGAATAATGGAGGATACATTGAATAAAAATTATAACTTACTGTTTCCTTAACATATTTTAATTCAGGAATTTGCTATTAATATTTTCTAAAATAAACTATTTCAGCCTTCAAATTGGCCTTTGTCATTTTATAATTTTGTTGTACCCCTCTATATAGTTGAAAGAAGGAAGATAATTTGGAAAATGCAATTTTTGCTTAATTTATTTTTAAAAGAAACTGTTATACTCATATTTATGTAATATAATTAAGTTGAAGATCTGTAAGATTGCATCATTATATTATTATTATGATAATATATATTACATTGAATTTTTTTAAATGTGTTTCTTATCGTCGGCGAATGTATTGTCAAACTATTAACAGGGCGTATAATTTAATATTAATAAACCCAACTAAAAGCGCAATGTCTGAAGTTATTGAGTATCTTATTTAACTATAAGGTAGTTGTGCTTGAACTTTTTGTTTAGTGACCCCATTTTTCTAAAAACCTAAGCTAATAACAAGTAATTTGTCCATTTTATTAACATTTTTGAGATCCCTAGATTAATCATCACTGACGTAAGGGTTGAATCAATAGTACTCTGGTAACTTCACTGTATTATCTGGTTGGGAGAGATCTTGTTCTATTGTGTTCCCTCCTCTTCTCGACTACATCAGATTTAACTTTAAAAGATTCGACCATTTGTTCATAGTTTCAAAGATGAGTGCTTCTAATTGTCCCTCGACTGTCGACGATATTTGCGATATTCAACCTTCCGATCAGGTAGATATCACATTCCGTGATCTGGATCAAGAGGAGGATAGGAATATCAATTCATTTATTAATAATGGTTGTTCTTGTGGATTGGGACCTTTGGATTTCGTTGGAAAACGAGGTGCATGTTTCAAATGGTTCAGTTATGAAGAAGTCGCTCATCGCCGCAATCAATGCCTGGAAATGTCCTCCATCTCTCCATCTAGCCTTGAAGCCTACGTCTTAGGCCACTTTTCTGCTAATCACATGGAGAGTCAGAGCATTAAATTGTTTATTGGTGGACGGAGAGTATGTCAGACAACTTTTGCTTTCCTTGTAGCAATGAGTAGATCTTCTATTCAAAGACTGTATGTCCATTTTTCTGCAAATGGATTCACACATAAGTACCATCAATCCATTGGAAAACCATCTAATAATCCAAAAAACAAAAAAGTTCATGAAAGAAGAGAAGGCATTAAAAACTTTCTTCATAACTTAATTAATTTTTATTCCGGGAAGAGTAGCGTCTCATTCGGATCTTAAATCCATTCGATTTCCGAGTCACTGGAATGGAGAGGTTATCTATAAAATGTATGTCCGTTCATGCTTGAATCAAGGACATAATACATTTTGTAGCAGAACAACTTTTTTAAATCATTGGGAGGCTTCATGTCCGGAACTGGGTATAATGGGAAGGCGGAGCGATGTTTGCTCTGTTTGTTTCGACAATTCTCAAGAGTTGGCCACATTATACCGAGAATCTCTTCAATCAAATCCCTTAGAAGATTGGACTTTAAAAATTGGAGACAAGATTAAGGAACACATGCATCATGTCCAAACAGAACGGAAAGATTATAATATGAGAGTGGAATATGCCAAAAATCATAAAGACAGTGTAGCACTGTTGACTATGGATTTTTCGGAAGCCAAGTCTATACCATATTATTCAACACAAATTGGGACGACTCATTTTACTTCTCCTTTCAAAGTAAATCTCTTTGCCATTGAGAATGAAGGATTGAAGATTTCAAATATATACATGTTTGATGAAGCCGAACAGGTAGTTATTTTATATTTATTAATGTAATAATTTATTTATTTTAATTATTAAATAATATATCATATTTAAATATATATATAATTGCAATCTATCATAATTTCAGGAAACAAGTAAGAAAGGCTCAAACTGCGTTGCATCCCTTTTGCATCATGAGTTGCAGCGTCTCAACTCCGTCCCGTATCTCCAAATTCAATGCGATAATTGTGGGTATGAGAAATCAATTACTATTCAACTATCATATCTTCTCTTAAAATATTTTTTCCAGGGGCCAAAATAAAAATAAAACAATCATGGCGTTCGCGGCTTTCATGGCTTTAAGTGAAAAATTTAAGAAAATTTCTGTTCATTTTCTCACAGAAAATCATTCCAAATTTTCACCCGATCGTAGCTTTGGTGTGATTTCTAAATCATACTTAAATCACCAAAGCATAGAGTGTGTCGAAGATTTAGTGGAGGTAGTCGAGCGAGCCTCCACTAAATTCAATGTTATATCTTCGAAGAAGATTGGTTGCCCTCCAATACAGTGGTACGATTGGAAAAGATTTTTCTGTCAATACTTTCGCCCACTTAAAGGAATAAAGAAGTTCCATAGTTTTACCTTCAGTTCTTATTCCCCTGGAATCGTTGAAGCAAGGGAATGGTCAGATAGCAAAGAATCGACTTCTATAAATTATTTAAGTCAGGAGTTATTCACACCCATTTGCCATCGTCGATTCCTGGAGAATTCATATTAAATAATCAAAAATTACCTATAGAAAGAGCTAATTATTTAATGAAAATTGTTGTTCCTTTAGTTTCTTGTGGAACGAAAAAACAACTTTTAATAAATTCAATTAATAATATAAATGACTTCTCCAATTCTGAATTTAAGAGGAGTCTAATTCCATTATTTACAAATATAAATTCGGTGCCGCAACAAGCCTCTTCTCAACATCATGTCCCTATACCAATAACTGCCAACTTAGTTGAAGGTAATTGTTTAATTGTTTTGTATTTTTTAAATTTAATTAATATATTTTTTAGGATCTCCCGATCAAACAGACGCAACAAGTACGTCTTCCCAATCTAGCGAAGAAGTCCGTGATGATGAACCAACCATGAACGGATTTGTACATCGAGGAAAGAAAGGGAAAAAATGTTTTTCATGTGAAGGCTGCAACTTCTACGAAAAATATTTAAAAGGACAAGGAAAAAAATGTGGATATTGTAAATTTTGTAGAAAAAAACATTTAAAGAAATTATGTATCAGATTTCATTGTATAAAATATAGTTAGTATCAACAGATCCAAAATGATTACTATCGTTTTTTGTACAATCCTATGCAACCATCACATATTATAATAACTTTACATGGAATACAAACATACTCTTATTTTACTTCACCTTCTAATCCTGTGAGGATAAGGAAAAAATGTCACCCACCATCGAAAACGATTTGAACATTAACTTTCAATTTAACCAAGTACACCTAACGAACCTAGAAATATGTTAATACGATAATATTGTATTTTTATTCATGTTTAAAAAATATAAGTTATTAAAAGGAACGAGGAAGTATGGCACAAAACGATTTAAAATATTCATCATTTTGCCACTTAAAATTAGTCTATTAATATTTGGCTTTTCGTGGAAATACAATATTTTGATGATAACTTAATATTCATTTCAATTTTTTGATTACATTTGAGAGAATATTTTTTTGTGAATATACTTTATGACGGCTGAAGGAATAATATACACTCATCTATGTCTCAGAGTATATGTATTGGTAGACCGCTAACTATTGGATAATAGACTAGATACACAATTTATACAATCAATGTATCTTGACATTCTAAAACAAAAGAGTAAACTGAAACATAAAAAATCATGAACGTACAGTATTTGCTAAGTATTTTATTTTTAAACTTATAAAACAAAGTAAAAATATATGTATTAAAATAGAAATACACATAAAAATACACAAATAAGTATATATATTTTAACTTCCTATATGAATCTAAAAAAATAAGTAACACAATTAAGATTATCAAAAGAAATCCCTTTATAATCTTTTGAAAAACAAGATTAATAATTTTTAAATATATTTAAATGGCTATACATCTATAATTTCACATCAACTTATATTTTAAAAAGTATACTGTTTTCTAAATGGAACAAGGATGAATAATATTATTGCCTTATGTACTAGATATATATCCTTTCAAAATACGTTGCATGCTTAACACATTGACTTTTCATCTAGTGCAAAGAGCTATATTTGATGAAATAAAGTACACTTTTGGAATTACGCAAAAAGTAAGCCCATGTTATTCTCCTTATGTGTAGAGTATAGTTTGTACGGTCCTGTCTCTTGAATGGGATTCCTCGTAGCCAAGTTAACGAAGTTCACTTGGACGTTATTAATATTTATTTAGTTCACCAGAGAATGTAACTCCTTAAGAGGGCTGTTGACGAAGTTTTTAGTGCAGATGTCCAACTTTCGGAGAGTGAAGAATTGTAGCTGTAGTTAATATGTAAGGAATTTCTTGAGAACTTCTGTCTAAAACCATCCTTGGAAATTAATTATCCATCATTATGAGTGTGAACAGTATCTTAAGGATAGTCAATTTTAATAGTTAAAATACTACTCCGTGATCCGTTGGGAGAAGACCGTTGGAAGAAGCCCTGAGAGATAGTGGTGACGGAAAATTACTTGAACTGGTTATCGATAGCAAACTGGAGAGTGAATCGCAATTAACATTTCAATGATCGACAGAATTCCTTTTTCCTCCTCCTCTTCCAAGAGTCCTGATGAAACGGATTCGCTCCTTTGCCTATTCCAGGAGTGACACCGTCTCTTACTGTTTATATACAAAAAATATTAATTATCAAAGAGGAAGCGTATAGACAGAGACGCTTCATTACTTACTTAATAAGAGTCTCCTCATCCTTCTTCTACTGTGTTCTCATCATATATCTCCATGCCCGACAAAGGGTATGACTGAGAAGTCAACAAACTGCTCACTAGATGAAGATTTGGATAATCAGGGGTTTCAAATACACATTAGCCAATGACACTCTTCTCCTGAGTCAGAACCGAAGAAAATATTTTACTCCGGTCAGAATATTTTTTAATAAATGAATTTCATCAACATCTCATATTGTTATTTATGTTAATGAAATGCAAAAGCTATGGGTACCAACTATTGTAGTTAGATATATTTTTAAAGGATGTTTTAAAGACCATGAACTGCCCAAAAACGCATTTTCTGGCGTATTAATCGAAAAATTGTAATGATAAAAAATGAAGTGCATTATCCATAAAATTACAAACGCTTGTTTTTTGTACTAAGAAAAGAATGTCCATGCTTTAATGTATCTAAATCAGCCCCAATATATATTACTCCAAGAAATTTTACCTCTTATCATCAACTGACAGAATCTATCATAACGTAAAACTTTTTAAAAACTCAAATATTTTAAAATTAAGCTTTTGATTAATGACATAAAGCTCCTAAAAATGCGCTATGAGTCTATGAAGATATTGAATTCTCTACTTAGTCGTGAGATGATCAAATGTTACTGTTGGTAACTCTAGCATATCAACCGGTTCTTATCAAACATCTTCATACTGTTATCCAAAGAAAACAATATTTTCTTTGCCCCTCCTTTTATTCTTCATATTTTTTTTTTGTATAAAATGCTTAAGCTAGGAATACCAACTATTGTAGCTATATTTATTTTTAACGAGATTTTTAAGGTTGATTAAATGTTCGAAAACGCATTTTCCAGTGAATTAAACGAAAAGTTGCAATCATAAAAAATGTAGAGCATCTCTCATAGAATAGCAAACGCTTATTTTTCGTATTTTCTAAAAAATTGCCCATGCTTCATTTTAAGAAAATACATCACAGTGATGAATTTTCTTAAAATGACGCTTGAGAAAAAAAGGAGAAAAAGAGAAAAACGCCTTTTTCTGTTTCTAGCTATTTTTACTTCATAAAAAATGACCATATATATGTATATTATTTCTCAAAATTTGACCTCTTATCTACAACTGACAAAGTGAATCACAACACGTACTATGAATAAGTGCTTATATTTTCATATTAACCCTAAGAATAATGACAAAAGCTTCAGAAAATGCGCAATTGGCCCCTAAAGTTGTGAAATATTGTATTTAGCCTTACATGATGAGCATTTACTGATGTTGGTAACTGTACATATCAACTGGTTCTGGTCTGTGATGTTTTTCTTTTACTCAGAAAGAAGAAAATTATCTCTTTAAGTTACTGTCATCCCTCTTTTTTCGTTTCTCATCCCTGCAATGAGTATAATGACTGGAACCACAGGACTTCGACGGAATCCAATGTGCAACACCTGATCAACCCATGTTTCCCAATCTGCTCTTTTCAACCTCTTGGGGTAAAGTCAATCCTCAGGAGTTCCTCTTCAGATTACCTCTCCGGCTATACTGTCGGTCCTTACTACAAATTTGTTATGAAAGGTTGCGTGAGTATAAAAAATATAGAAACACGCAGGGGGTCCAATAGTAGTAAATGCTTTGCTTTTTTGCTTTCTTCCGAGGAAGATAGGGTTAGGAAGTGGCCCTTTTATATAAAACGTATTGAAGTAAAGGGCAATCGCAGTCTAATGACCGTTTTATATGGGGTTGAGGCCGTTGGGCCCAAAGGCGGCCGCGTAGGTTCTAGCCGTAGGCTGGGACCTAGTGGCCGCCTGGCCCAGCGTGCCTCAGCCGCATGTAAACCGGTCATTAGGCGCGAGACCAACACGTGTCCATAGAAGTGTGTATAAAAAACGATTATTAATAAAATGATCTTATTCACTTGCTGCTTAGTCAATATTCAATAATAAAATATCATATTACTGTTGGTCTTCTGTTTTTTTTTCTCTTACAAAACCTTTATAATAGCTATTGTAGTAAGGATCGACAGCATTACCCGAGGGCGTCTTCACGCACTGCCAAGGTCGGCGGGAAGAAGGAAGACCTCCATGACAGCCATTCGACGGATTGGCTGAAGGTACTGGGAGCCCGTTCCCCCGAGTATCAACTGTGATTGAAAGAGACAGCAAATCAGATGTGTCCTGGGAACTCCGGATGAATAAACTTTAGCTGAATGCCTTCGCGATCTGCTAAGGTTGAGATGGAAGAAGTCATCCGTGGCAGGCCATTCCAGAAGGCCTGTCTCTTAGATAAGCGACGAATACATCCATTTCTTCTTGGTGACGTGGAGTTTCAGGTGAACCTGACCAGAAGGGGCCGTATAAGTGCAGGACTAAGGTCTTCCGTCGTGAAGCATTGCCACTGTGCCTCACGATTTCAGCCTGAGACGGTCTCCGTGAGGACTGAGATGTCGTTGAGGAATGGAAGGAAGTCCTATAAGGATTTTAACGAGCGAATCCTTCTAATACTAAATGATTTTTGGAAACCTAATCATTACACGCAAATATTTTTTGAGCTACCTTCCGGATATCACATCATGAGTTGCCAATTTTAAAATATAATTAATGTAAATCAACAAATTGTCCCTTGGCCAACTTTACCCACTCCTTTTCAAAGTTTATATTTTATACTGTATAAAAAAGACAATATCGAAAGTGTAACAAACACCCTCTTTTTCTATACATTTGTATTTTTTTTAAATAGAAAAATTGTATAGAAAGAGGGTTTTGCCATTTTTCTAGGATACGGCACAAATGAAAAGTATATATCAACCTATTTAAGTTAGTAATTTATGTATATCAAATCATTATAAATAGAGTTCACAATATTTTAACTATATTTTTCTGATTCTCTTATCACTGATAAAACTTAACGAATGGTTCATTGTTACGGTGTAACTTCTACAGAAAATATCTATATTTGCCAAAAAGTTTTTATTCCATTGATAATTGTTTTGAATTATTTTTTGCTACATTTTTTAATATTCTAGTTTTCTGTTTTATGTCTACATATATCCTTATAGAAATCAATAAAATATCGCCTTATGGCCAAAAAAAACTACAACTATAAATTGTAATAATTATTATATGTATGAAATATAATTATTCCTAAAGATCTATAACGTATAGCACAATTATTTGAATGAGGAATATTATATAATGAAGAATTACTTAAATAATTTTTGGTAGATTAATATATTTTCACGCAATTACTAGTCAATAAAAATGTTCAAATATTTTTAAAATAATAGCTAGCATGAATTCGTCATAAATTATCTATGTATGAAATATAATTATTCCTGAAGACCTATAACGTATGGCACAATATTTAAATGAGGAATTTTATAAATTGAAGAATTAATTATATAGTTTTTGGTGGATTAATATATTTTTCACGCAATTACCAATTAATAAAAGTGTTCAAATATTTAAAAAATAATAGCTAGCATGAATTCGTCATAAATTTATTTACGTTCTAAAATACATATAAGTAAAAATATATGTATTTAAACTTAATACAAATAAATAGAGTTTCAAGTTATCCCTCGAAAACGAACATACGAATATAAATACTATAACACAATAACGGATATTAGAGGAAATCACTTAAGTAAGTAGAAAAATAAAATATTTTTCGGTATTTTAGAGAAACCAATGCGTAATAAACATCTTTTTGTTATGAAAATATAGAGATCATCTGTATTAATTATTATAATTTTGGACTGTAAATATTTTTTAGAAATGAGTTTTCGTAGACATAATAGATTTAATAATAGGTCTTAGGAGGAACTACTGTATTAGAGTATAAGTAGTTCCCCCAAACATGTAAGTTAAAAGGTTGCTCGCCATAGGGTTTATCCTTTATGGCCTTTTGGAAGGAATCAAGACTATTCCTTTTTAATTGTTAAATTTTACAGGCTATATAAGCAAATGTTGAAGCATATCCACTTGAATAAAAAATATTTATTTCATCTTAATGGTATGAAGGAAAAATATATAATAGATTTTCAAATATTTAACAAAAATATATTCCGTTGAATGACATACTCTTAGGATTTTTCCTGTGTAAAAGCAAATCGTGGACATCACTATGTTTCACAAACATGGACAACTTCTGCCTGAACCATCAAGAGTACCCCAACAATCTATACATGGATAGAAAGCTGATAAATTTTCTTTCAAATCATGACACTCTGGTTAGTGATATCTTTGGGGTACTGCTTAATGGACCTGATAAAGTGGAGGATAAATTTTAGTTTTATAAAAAATTAAATTGATTGCCATCCCAATGTTGTTAGAAATATGTAAATGGTTATTAAAGGAAATTGTAGCCTCTACCTATTCCTGCTTATTGCCCCTAAAAGTTAAAGAAATCCTACATGTACAACTGCATAAGGAACAAAACTCCAAAAACTATTGAAAAATACATAACCCTTAAAAAAGGAAAGTATCGTGATTTTAAATGATTTGTTCCTAATTTTCTGCTGGAATCGTTTAGTGTAAACAAAAACACACAAGTTTTGTCAAAAAAGTTTTTTTCTAAGTTGAATATTGCGAAAGTTATGGAAGTTCAAAGAGAAAAGATTGCAGCCCTGCTTCAGGCCGGAGTGTCTATCCCCACCATTGTGGGCAACCTGAAGTGCTCCAGGAGCCTTGTTTACAAGGTTAAAGGACTCTTGGTGGATGGCAAAGACCTGGAAAGAGCTAAGGGAAGTGGTGGTAACAACAAAAAGCTGGATGAGAAAAAGTTAGGGATATCAAGGCCAAAATTGAGGAAGATCCCACAATCAGCATGAGGAAGCTGGCCAAGGTCATGGAAGTGTCCCACACGGCGGCCATGACTGCCACCAGGAACTTGGGCATGACCAGCTATGTCAAGAGGAAGCGCCAGCTGCTTTCCAGGTCAACCAAGTTGCTCAGGGTCAAGAAAGGGAAGAAATTGGTGAACTGGATGAGGAAGAATCCTGGACTGGTACGTGTGTTTTCAGATGAGAAGTTCTGGACTGTAGACATGGCCAGAAATGCCAGAAACGACCGTTATCTAGCCACCAGTGCCAGTATGGTCCCTCCCATCAATGCCACTAAGCACCCCAGGGTGCCATGATGTTAGGTGTGGTAGCCAGCGACGGCAAGTCCATGCCCCCCTTCTGGTTCCCTGCTGGCCTCAAGGTGGGGACCAATGAGTATCTGGACGTCCTCAAGACTGTAGTCAAGCCATGGCTGGACTCCACCTACCCTGAGGGCAACTATGTTTTCCAGCAAGATAGTGCACCAGGGCATAAGGCCATCAAAACCCAGAAGTGGTGCAGTGATAACTTGGCCAACTTCTGGCGATGGGGAATGTGGCCGCCTTCTTCACCAGACTGTTCACCTCTGGACTATGGTATCTAGGGCAATCTGGAGAGGAAGGCTTGCAGCAAACCCCATCCCAATGTGGCGAGCCTAAAGTCCGCCGTTCACGAGGAGTGGACCAACATGTCCATGGACTACGTGGTCAAGGTCTGCGCTGCCTTCAGGCCCGTGTGGAAGCCATGATTGAGGCAGAGGGTAGCCACTTTGAAATTTAGACAAAATTAGGACACACCTATAAAAGTTATTAAAGGTAAGATATTGCAATACTTAAGGTTCAGGCAGAAGTTGACCATGTTTGAGTGGCACAGATTTGTCCACGATTTGCTTTTACACCCTGTATATGAGCCATACTGAGTAAAATATGAGCAGTAGTCATTCCGGAATCAGAAGCCATTTTATGAAGTGGAGCTGGACGGTATCCAGATTTATTTAGCAGCATGTAAGCCTCCTTGAAAAGCTTATGGTGTGGATGTTCAGGTTCCGAGGTTCGACGAATGGTAGTTTAAGTTCCTCCTTTAGGAATCTCTTAGAAATTCCTCTCTCTGTCTGACATGGGAAGGCTCGAAGTTCAGATTCAATTGTGGCTCCTCCGTGATTATAATTCAGACTAGGAGACGTCCTTGCTCAGTGTGGACAATATTTATTATGTCAGTCGAATTTTAGTAATTAAGGCTGCAATAGAGACCTTTTCGTTTCCTCCAAGAGGCCTGATGAAATGGATTCGTTCCTCCGACTTTTCCAGGAGTGAGCAATGATCCTATCCATCTTTACAATGGAATTTCCAATTGTCCCATTCCTTTACTGAGAGTGCATTAAAAATTATTTTCACAAGAGGAGGCATATAAACAGGCGATTCATTACTTACTATATATACTTACTTCGCATCCTTTTTCTATTGTGTTCTCGTCATCTTTCTCCATCTCGGACTAAGGGCTACGAAGGCAATCAAATCGATCACTGGATGATGGTTTTCAAATAAAGATTAGACGACGACTTATTCCTCCAGAGTCAGAACATTTTTACAATATATATTCATTTTGATACCATCTCATAATATTTATGTTTACATTTGTGTATGAAATGCTTCAGCTATGGGTACCAACTAATGAAGCTAGATATATTTATAAGGCATGACTTAAAGACCATTGATTGTTGAAAAGCGCATTTTCTTGTGACTTAATCGAAAACATGCAATAATAAAAATGAAATACATCTCCATTGAATAACAAACGCTTATTTTTGGTACTTAGTAAAGAATGCCTATGCTTTAGTTTAAAAAACTCAGCTCCATTACATTATTCCTGTAAATTCTACCTTTTATCATCAACTGACAAAATCTATCATAACGACAACTATTAAAATAGATATATATTTTAATATTAAACTTTTGAGTAATTACAAATAGATCCTAAAATGTGCTATGAGTCTATGAAGATATGATTCTCTACTTAGTCGTGAGATGATCAAATGTTACTGTTGGTAACTCTAGTATATCAACCGTTCTTATCAAACATCGTCTTATTGTTATCCAAAGAAAACATATCTTCTTCGCTTCTCCTTTTATTCTTCCAATTTTTTTGTGTATGATGTGCTTAAGCTAAGGATACCAACTATTGTAGCTAGATATATTTTTAACGGGATTTTTAAGGATGATTAAAGTTCGAAAGCGCATTTTCCAGTGAATTAAACGAAAAGTTGCAATCATAAAAAATGTAGAGCATCTCTCATAGAATAGCAAACGCTTATTTTTCGTATTTTCTAAAAATTGCCCATGCTTCATTTTAAGAAAATACATCACAGTGATGAATTTCTTAAAATGACGCTTGAGAAAAAAAAGGAGAAAAAGAAGAGAAAAACGCCTTTTTCTGTTCTAGCTATTTTTACTTCATAAAAAATGACCATATATATGTATATTATTTCTCAAAATTTGACCTCTTATCTACAACTGACAAAGTGAATCACAACACCGTACTATGAATAAGTGCTTATATTTTCATATTAACCCTTTAAATAATGACAAAAGCCTTCAGAAAATGCGCAATTAGCCCCTAAAGTTGTGAAGTATTTTATTTAGCCGTATATGATAAGCAATTACTGCTGTTAGTCACTGTAATATCAACCGTTCTTATCAAACATCTTCTTACTGTTATCCAAAGAAAACAATATCTTCTTTGCTCCTCCTTTTATTCTTCATATTCTTTGTGTGTATGAAATGCTTAAGCTAAGGATATCAACTATTGTAGCTAGATATATTTTTAACGGATTTTTTAAGGATGATTAACATCCAGTATGTAGTATAAAATAAGTAAAATAAAAAATAAAGTATTTTATATTCATAATAAAAAACAGAAGTAAAAGTGACGGATCTCGGCATTTTTAAGGCCTCTGTATTGATTTATTGGCCATTTTTTTTAAGTCAAGATTTCATGTGTTTTTTCCTTTATCAACTATACAAAAACACATTAAATGCATACCGTACATACACTTAGCGGACTTGAATCTTTTACCGCACGTTCACCATTGAAATAATTGATTGGGTTTGGATCATGATAAACCATTAATTATTGTGTAAACTGTAAAAAAGAGATGATTATATATCTAATATATTAAATAAATATAAATAATTGCTCAAAGATTAGCTGCGGCTCCCTTATCAAGGATCCAGAATAGCTCTCGCTCTCTTGGCTGCACTCGTGCGGCCGGATACTCCATCAAACTTCTTTTTCACTACGTTCTCAATCATAGCCTTTTTTCCTTCGCCCGTGGACACAAAGATGACGGCCTTGGCCTTATTAATGGCAGGAAGCGTGAGGGTCACACGGGAGGGCGGAGGCTTTGGGGAGTCGGATATGGGGGCGACAAGGCGCTTTGCTCATTCAAGAGAGGGTGCCCAGGGAAGAGGGAGCAGGTGTGACCATCAGGGCCCATTCCTGTGTGAAGGAAGGAAGCGATAATAAAAAATTATTTTCATTCACTTGACCCTTATTCCCTATAAACCCAATATTAAGATAGTCCAATCCATATAGCGGTCACTTTTTTCCAGGCATGTGAACGGAACGCAAAATGAACGGCGTTCAGCTGAACGCACGTTCAATGAACGGAACGCAACTTTTTTTGAACGCTGAACGTTGAACGTAAAAAAAGAGTTTTGCGTTCAATTTTTCCAAACATTCTTGGACTTTTTTTCAAAAAAACGTCATCACTACGCATTACTTTTTTCGGAAATTCTTTTCTAAAAAAAAGTCATCACTACGCAGTACTTTTTTGGGAAATTACTTTTTTTAATATTTGAACGCTGAACGCTAATTTTTTTGAACGCTGAACGCAAAAAAAAAGCTGAACGCTCACAAGCCTGCTTTTTTCCTTTGTGTGGCCACACTAGACCGGTTTCTCAATATTAGGAAATAAAGTTGATTTGTATCTAATTAAGAGTACATAAACATGTCCAACTAAAAAACAGTGTGGTTTAAAGTTTAAAGTAGAGAAATCTGGACCTTGAGGGCAAATACTGATGTCAGACTTGGATTCAATGGTCCTTATTTTATGTTGTATAATCCAGAGCCCTATGAGGATCTGTGTCTAATATAAACAAAGTAATTTATACTACGTAATCGTAAGTTGATCCCAAAATAGAAAGATTTTTATATGTACAGAAAAACGTATTCCTTTGAAAAATTCAATAAGCTCTCTGTGTCTTTAAATTTCTATGAAAGGACCCTGGAGACAACAGTACAGGATTAGCGAAAAAGTAAACTAAAATGACTATTTTTGACTTATAATTCCCATCAACAATGAAATATTTTGTCATTGTTTCCGTTTGTAAATCTAAGTGATGACGTTAATGCCTGAAGGTCAATATAATATCCACTAACTCACCTAGAAGCAGCAAATCAAACCCATTCGCAGCATAGCTTCTAATTTTATCTCATAGTCCTTTGCAGCCGCCTCTGCACTCCCCAATCCAACATCCACAAGGATAAAGTTTTTTTCCTCCAGCCCCTGGACTCGTCCAAGCAGGGCCTCCTTGTAAGCCTTCCAAGTCGATTCCCCGTCATCATAGGGAACAAGCCTCTCATCACAGAAATAAACTTCACCCTGGACCAATCCAAGGAAGACATTTCCTCCAAGCCGCTCGCAAAGAACTTTGGAAGAGATCCTCCGGACAGAACCAATGATGAAGTCACCATCCTTCTTCTCAGAGGCGATTAGAGCTTAGAGATGAACCACCAAGATCCTTGCCCACGGAGTCACTCACAATGATCTTTTTCTCAGAGGAACATGTTGAAGGAGGAATAATGACTTGACGGGAGAAATATTGATGATAATAATAATAATATGCCTATATTTTGATACAAAAGGCTTTTTTTTGTACGTTGTATTCTGTGTAGTACCAGGGCTGTATCTTTTTTCTTCTTACACAGGTATTAGACAGGGGAGAGTGCCATCATTGGGATGACGGATGATTTATTATTTTTTTTATTTAGCTGTTATTTGAATGATGAATATCTAAAAGAGTCATTTTGAATGGTTATGTATTGGACAGCGATAAAAACATATTTTTCTTCATCTGTCGCATTTATAGCCTACACAAAAAAACAATAGCCCGTGAGTGTAGTGGAGTTATGTTCATAAGAAGTATACCATTTTAATTAGAGGCATTTGATGATTGAAAAGGGTAATAGAGGTGTAGTATCATTGATACCACACGTTTCTTAACATATTCTCAGGCTTGAGAGCGATCAGGAAAAAAATAACGATCCGATCAAAAATAGCGATCAGAAATTCTTTGCAATTATAGCGATATAACGATCAGGGATTTTTCCGATCAGCGTTTTTCCGATCAGCGATCCGATCAATTTAATTGCGATCAACAAAAATTTACCAATGTAATACTAATTCTAAGTAAACATTTAAATGTATATACAGTCAAACCATTATAAGTATTCATCTTTATATGGCAGTCCAAAGCACAAACAATATAAATAATTAAATAATAAAATTAAATAAATTAAGTATTATACCGATATTAACATACCTTTTTAAATGAGCAATGACACACCTTGTTTAACAATTTTCTTTAGTACAATATCCCGACTATAATCAAAATTAAGTACATATAGAAAAAAATATAAGGTTTAATCAGATCATTTTTCATTTGCTTCTTTATTAGACATAAGTAGAAGTGCTATCAAAATTTTCTTCCCCCAGTCTCTGCACTAGTCCTCCTCAAAATCCCTTTATCCACTTTAATCCACAGAATCTATTTAGGACAAACATATCAAAATTATTGTTTCTCTCGCCTATGAGCTCCAACACTCTGGCTCCACAATTGACATATGTCTGCATATTTTAAGACAGGAGATGACAGAATAATGTTTCTCATAGCCTATGAGCTCAAAACACAATGACGCCTGTCTGTATATTTTAGGACAAAAATGTATCAGGATAATACACACTGGCTTTTTTCCATTAGGGGCTGTCTGTATTTTGTGTTTTCTAAACAAATATTAGTCGTGGGAATGGATTTTGGTCAATGTGACAGCTAATTAAGTCTTAAGAAATGTAGGGTTTGTCTCAAAAACCTTGTTACAAACATTTTTTCTTTATTCGTTATTTTATACAAATTGATCGGATCACTATTTTTTAGTGATTTTTACGATCAAAAAGATATAAAGATCAGGACCTTTTGCAATACTCCGAGGGACTGATGATACAACTACATCCATGGACAGCGATAAAGCTATTTTCACAGGAAAAATTTACACGGTTTAAAACGCACGCCTTATATAAACATAAAGGAGGGAGAGAGATTCAAGAGTGACGTCACCATCAACAATCGTCAAATAATAGAGCCTCCACTGATCATAGTTGGGAATCTTTTTTTTGGTGTCATGAAAGCATTCTGGCCTAGACTTCAAACTTGTTGGAGATCCCTCGATCCCTTCCTTCCTCCACTCTTCTTCGCACTACTGCACTCAAACATTTGCTGAGTCGGTCATTGGCTTACTTCCTGGAAAAGGTCATCCCACCCATTTACTCCCCTCTCCTAGCATCTCATCTCAGCTTTCATCTACTCCCACCCCTGAGAAGTATGAGTTCTATCTCTTGATCGATTTCTTCCCTGATATTGAACTGGAAGTAATAAAAAGTCGCAGCCTTGAGTCGGCCAACAACATCCTTTAAGTTCTAGACGTCCCTCAAGTCGCCTTGTACCAGCTAAAAGTTTTGCTGAAAGCCCGAAGCTTTCCCAGAATACTCTCTCCCTCAAACTCTGTACTGGAAAAAATATTGACGAATAATTTTGGCAAATAATTATATCTAATCTTTCAATTAAACATTTATAGGATACTGTTGAGCAATCAGCTCAATGGCACTCTGGAAAACGTCACGTCCAGATCTTTTTCATTTTCCTCCTCATCCCAAGAAAATTGCTTGAGGTAGGAGTCGAAGAGTCTTGGGGATGTACTTGAGCTCCCTAAGCGCCTCAAGAATCCCTTAAGTTGACTCCAAACGGACTCGATGATTGAGTGTGAGCACTTAAATTGAATGGAACACTTGAATCCTGGTTATATTAAAATAATTCATGTTTACGTAACTATATTCCTGTTATGGGGTCTACATAATTTTGCTTGTGTGTTACTCATAACATGTAACCCAAGGTGTTCCTCCATCTTCTTGTATGTCGTAAAGTCGTCGGACATCAATATAGACTCCGGAAGAACATTGGCCATGATCAAAGGCCAAAGTGTTTGAGTGCAGTAGTGCGAAGAAGAGTCAAAAAGTTCAACGTTTCTAATGTTTGGAATCCCTTAGAAGAATGAGGGGGAATTAAAGTGTCGGAAGTAAATTCGTTTAAATATTATTTATCATCTAAAGTACTATTGAATTGATTTCTGTATTATAATACAATAATAATTGTGAATGAAATTTATTTCCCATCTAATATAAATTAATTACTTTCATGAATTAAAGTAAGGAACAGTAAATTCGTTTACCATATTATTTTCTCATCTATAGTAATATTTAATTTATGTTTGTATTATAATATAATAAATTGATAAGATAATATCTTAATTATGGGGAGGCCTAAAAGCCATTTTCATATCAGCAGCAGCTCGTAACATGGCGCTCTACATAATGATTCCGTAGGTTTCAAGCTGGCGATTTGCGGGTGACATCTTTCGGTACTTTCCCTCCTGCTCCAAGAGGACCTCTCCCTATCTGAAGTTTTACTACGGTTCTACAAAAAATTATAATCTTAAATTGAATGAAAACCATTATTTCCTAAACATTTTAATGATATTTTTATATCAGTAGATTTTGATTATATTTATACTTGACTTTTTTAATGCCATAATTTTTTTTTATTGACTTTATTTACTGTATAACTTTTAAACTATAATTTTTATTTATATATTTATAACATGCATTCACGTTAATTCAATAAAGTGTAAATAGTGTAAAGCACTAGTGAAAAAGTAGTTAAAATGATTTTTCAAAGTGACGCCTATAGCTTCTTGGATTTGTAAGAAATTTTGTAAAGAGACCATATATCCATAGTAAAAACTCTTTCAAGTCATGTTAAAGTAAAATTTTATTAGCTTAATCATTTTAACGACATATCTTAGAAATAAATAAAAATTATTAGCACTTTTAATACTAATTTTTGATAAGTTTGGTGACCAGTTACAATTCTTGCGAGATTTGAAATGAAAACATAAGATTTATTAAATAATGGTAAACTATAGTATTATTATTATTTTATCTGATTACATTCAAATTTTAAACTGGTCAATTGTCACAAAAAAAACATAGTTAACTTCATAAGCGGACTTCATGAATAAAAAATATTAGTAATGGGAGTAAATGGCACGGGGGGTGATAGTCCGGGGAGCGTTAGTCTGGGGGTATGGGTAGTCCTGTTAGGTTTGATGATCAAGGCTCCTTCACCGAGATTTAATGATCTTCATGTCCTTTGGACTGTTAAATTCATCAGGACATCATGAGACTCGTTTCTCGGTGTCCAAGGCATTTATCCCGGAGTCCCGGAAGATAGAAGGAGGGGTGGAGGAAGGAAGGGATCGAGGATCTCCAACAAGTTTGCCAGAATGCTTTCATGACACCCAAAAAAAAGATTCCCAACTCTGATCAGTGGAGGCTCTATTATTTTACGATTGTTGATGGTTGTGATATCCTCGGCTGGGAGGAATAAAGTTGGACAAGGAGGAATGTTGAAACCAAATGATCTTTATTACTTCAAGGTAGATCAAAGAGTGAAGACTCCAAATATAAGGAGTCAGTCCTTTTATAGTAAAATTAGGGAGGGGAAATATACACAAAAGAGTCTTGCATGAGCAAGAGTAAAGAGATGTACACAAGCAAAGAGTCTTGCTTGAGCAAGAGGAAAGAGATGTACATAAGCAAAGAGTCTTGCCTGAGCAAGAGTAGAGGTGTATGCATATGAGTTATACATACTATTACAATGGTGACGTCACTCTTGACTCTCCTCCCCCCCCCCCTCATGTTTATATAAGGTGTGCGTTTTTAAACCGTGTAAATTTGTTCCTGTGAAAATAGCTCTATCGCTGTCCATGGATGCAGTTGTATCATCAGTCCTTAAAATCAGTTCCTTAAAGCACATCATTGTAATTTTTTCCTTTTTCTATTACTTAAGGCTGGATTTTAGACAACGTAAAAAGAAGTATTTTTAAGTCATTTCATGGTGTGCCGAAGTCAAGTATGATTGCGCTAGTGTTGTCCATCGGGGGGGCAGGCCCGCCCGCCCGTCCGCCCAACAGGCCGGGCTCGGGCGCAAAAAATATGAAAGTCGGGCGGGCTATGCGGGCGGCCTTTTTTAATTGTACCTAAAAAAAATTAAAAATGACCTCTTCCTAAAAGAAAACGTCTTCACTTTTTCTTGGATCTGTTTAATTGAATTTCTTTCTTCTATTAATATATTTACCCAATGGTCGGGCGGGCGCAAGTCGGGTGCATAACAAACTAATCGGGCTCTGTCTCGGGCCCGGCTCAATTATTATCTTTCGGGCGGGCTCGGGCTTGAAATCGCACCCGATGGACAACACTAGATGGCGCTGAATATCTGGGTATTTGTGTGGCTGCAATTCATTGGAGAAAGACAGCGTTAGATAGATCTTAAATGAAAGTGACACTCATACGTTGTCATACAGAATATAGAGTGTTGAATTCACGTATGGTAGCGCTGAATATGGGGATATTTGTTTGGTCTCCATTGATGATAAGAGCGTCAGAAAAAAAACTTAAGGGATAGTGAGACTTTTTATCGTTATCGTGGAAATGGAGAGTTATGTCACATTAATCTCCAAGTTGGGAAAAAGGTATCATCAGAAAAAAGTTAAGAGAGAGTGATTCTTCGTATGTATATTAGGAAATAGGATATTAATGTTACATCAATTAGAGAACACGACTATCCATTTCAATCGGTCGGGGACTTGGAATATATTCAATAACTACTTCACAGTACAATATTTGGTTAATTCTATCAAAGCGTTAATTGTACACTAGAAAATAGTCACCAATCTAAAAAATAACTCTCAGAGGTAAAGTCAATCACTGTAATAATTTATTTTTTTGATGATTAGAGCGACTTGTAACTAGTCTTTATATAGAAAAAAATCATACAAACAATTCCATTGATGTCATCGTATGTTCTTTTCTTATGAAAAGTATTTGCTTAAAATGTTGTAATTGCTGCCTCATTGCGATTTCTTCCATTGTCTATTCCTTAAGGCTGGGTTTTAAGCCATCATAAAAAGAAGCTAATTTTAAGTCATTTCATAAAGTGCCTAAGATATGTATAGGCCATCAATACTAAAACAACAAGTGAAAAGAAGCTCGCGAGGAAAATACGAATGAGGGATCTAAAGAGGAAAAAGGAGAATACGCGTACATTCTCTCCTTTCCTTATTTATTTCATAACAAATTATGATTTTAAGAACCAAGGCAGAGTTACGTCGTGAAACCTGTCTGTGTAGCAGCTGACTCTCAAGTCAGGCTCAAAATATTTATAATTTATCTGTAAATACAGTAAACCCTCGATATAACGAACTATATGGTTGGAGGGCAGGGTCGTCATATACGAAATTTCGTTAAATCCGATGTTCGTTAAAGGGGGGCTCTGGAGTGTAAGGTATATCCTGCAGGAGTAACGACGAACTGCCGCTGGACACATTTGGCAGATTAGTGGAGGAGGTCGAAGTCACAGACACACTGCTGGTCTCTGACTCTGTCCTAGACCTCTTCTCGGCTGGGGAGGGGCCAGCCTTGAAGAAGTCAGAGATCTTCGTCTGCGTCTTCCTCTGCTGCACCTCACGCATGAGTTCAAACCGCATGATCCGCAGCAGCTCACAATTCGGGTTCGGTAGCCTTAAATATAACGAACTTAGGTTCGTTATATTCGGGGCTTGTTCGGCCAGCTCCAGGAAGTTCGGTATCCTCAGATATAACGAGCTTAAGTTCGTTTTATCTAGGCTTGTTCGGCCAGCTCCAGGAGGTTCGTTGTATCCGAAGTTCGTTATACAGAGGGTCGTTATATCGAGGTTTTACTGTAAACAGTCTTTTGAAATTTTTTTTCGAAGTATAAAAACAATATAAACTAAAAGATCTATTTAAAAAAATAATTTCATACAGAACCTATTTTTCTCTGGTGGTAGTTAATATTTTGTTCGGATAATTTATTAAGAAGTTTACAAAAGCTGAAGGAATATTTAAATTATATGTAAAAGAATTAGTAAAAATGAAACAAATAGGATCTTCAAAAACAGAAATGGCCGTTCAATTATTAGATCATCATTAGAGAATATATCACAATGTCATGAATTATTACAATATATCTAGGTATATAAAATTCGTTAACACATCCATTTACGAAAACAGACGACTATGGTAAAAAAAAACAGGCGTAATATACCTCCAATTTATTTTGAAGTAGAAGTATGTGAATGAGAAAATTATGTAAATAATTATCAATTTCACGTATGTTATAATAATTTTTTTTTTAAAGCTGTCAATAAATTGTGGCAAGAATGACAGGCTATAGTTTTACATAAGGAAGGCGCGATATAACCAGAACAAAAGTAAACGACATTAATATATTTAAATGAATCTTTAAAAGTAAATAATTTTAAATTGGAAATATATTTAAAGAAGAGACCCCACATCTCTCTTATAGAGTCCAAACCGAGCCGAGCTTCAATACAATCTGAATTGATGTGGCCAAGAAGAACGTAATTGACATCAGTTTCTTCTAGCAATCTTCAGCCAATTCGCATAAGCCTTTGAAGTTTATTAGCTATTTTAGCTATTAGCTAAATTATACTATTTTTTATCCTTATTTCGACTTAGAGCCTTGAAGCGAGCCTTTAGGTAAGTTATTGTAGAGTCAGCCAATCCAGTTTCTAAATTCAAAGATGAAGAAAGTTCCGTAAGGCGACGTATTGTAGGTAATGTGAGAACTTCTTTACACAAGTAGATCTCAATAAAGACTCGTTGAGAAACCTTTCCAGGACATAGATAAGGCGTACAAGCAGGACTGTATCTCCGTTGTTGTGGACATTTAAACAACAAGGATAATTGTTCAATCAAAAAGTTTAATTTCTTCTCTTTGCTTCGTCCAAATGGGGCAAGATATTTGTCAAATGATTTATAGCTATGTTTAATTCATTTTCAAAGCTAATAGTTGATTGGTGGAAGAATTTGATGCAATGAATTTAGAAGGCCAAAATATAAGAAGGGTGTCACATTTTGTAATATGATTGTTCTTGGTGATATGTTCGAGATGATTAAAAGATAGATCTCTATCTTTCACCCTGAAAAATACAACATAGCAGGAAAAAGTCATCGTATTGTATGAATCATTATTAATAAGATACTGTGACCTTGTGTGGGTTTAGGGTCTGTGAGACCCGTTTTCATTTTGTTTCAAAGAAAAGTAATACGACTTTTTTTTTTTTCAAACTCAGATTCATTGGCCTTGGCTCATTTTCTGGGAAGAACATATATCACAACACGTTTTCAGTGACCACACACCATACACCCCCCCTAACATTCACATTACATAGAGGTGTTCGGGTCTGCTGGACCCAGGGTCAATGAAAGTGAAAATTTTAGGTCTTGGCACCAAGGTTTAGGTTTTAGGCAAAGCTTGAAGTAAGTGTGATGCTATTGCAGTTGATCTGGCACTCATATCTTGTGTGTGTGAGAGAGAGAGAGTAAGAAAATTTCTGATATTTTCATTATTCTATGTTACGGCCAGCAACAACAAAAGAAGCGCTGCGAAGTGTGTGGACCCAAGATGGACAGAAAAACACAATATACATGCATCAAGTGCCAGAAATACATATGCAACACACACACAGTAAAACTCTGCCCCTCATGTGTTGTATAGGTATCCAAAAACAATGTGTTCAATGGGGCTGATGTGTTGACTAGACAGACATGTTGACTGTATGTATTCAGCTTGTGATGTTTTATTTATAAATGTGATCTAATAAAGGTAAAACACTAATATTTATCATTTATGTTGTTGTTTATTGCTTGTAATTGAGATAAGGAAAAGATCATTTGAGTATTTTAACATGAAAAAGTTTTATTGTGTTTAGCTGAGAACCCCAAAATGCAGCGTTCCACCAGACCCGCGAACAGTGGCTGAGTTACAAAATATGAACACCACACAAGGGTTAATAAGAAAATACTGAGGAATAGTCAAGTTTTGATATGAGAAAAACAATATATATATATGAAGGTTAAGGAATGAAGTTTGGCTTACCGTATATGGATTGTCATTTCTTCATTAATCTTTAGACTGAAGTCTATTGACGGTCCTCCATGACTAAGTTCATCTTGAAGAACACCAGCTCTTTATCTTTTTCATCATAATGTTCTTGAACGCCGCTCTGAAGGCAAGTCCTATCCATTTTAATTTGAAGCTCTTTGAGTGTTAAAATGAGTTGGCCTCTTCAAAGCCTTAATCTTTTTTAAAATTCGCTCGTTTCATTAAGGAGTCGTGAGGAGGAGGTTGAGGTGGAGGAACGTTTTGGAGGAGGCTTTTTGAATAGTAGTGAGGAAGATTGGAAAATTGGAAGGGACGGCATCTTTTTTTATATCTTAAGACAAAGAGTTTTTCCATATCTGTCTGAACGTGATGGATTAGAGTCAGTAGACTCTGGCTTATAATCGGAGGGCATGAAATGTACGTCACACAACGCAGAATGTCTTGAAGGTATCTAATTTTTTCGAGGAACAGCCTTTGTCCCAATTGGGTGTAAGGACTCATCCTTGGGGAACATATGATACTCTTTTTCCCCCTCATTGCCCTTTGGTTTGTAGCCACTCTTGCAACCCGGAGCAACACAAACCTTCCCCATTGTCGTCTAGTTTGAAGATAAATAGGTAGTTCTAAAACAATTCCTCTAAACACTTCCACTACTCATTCACGCGGCAAATTAATAAATTAGTCGATCCCACTTTGTATTTGTGTTTTGAAAGGTTGCTGGACTTT
>CP045907.1:3023709-3077596 GCA_013387185.1 Caligus rogercresseyi | reverse complement strand
TGTTTGAGTTGCAGTAGTGCGAAGAAGAGTCAAAAAGTTCAACGTTTCTAATGTTTGGGAATCCCTTAGAAAGAATGAGGGGGAATTAAAGTGTCGGAAGTAAATCGTTTAAAATATTTATTTATCATCTAAAGTACTATTGAATTGATTTCTGTATTATAATACAATAATAAATTGTGAATGAAATTTATTTCCCATCTAATATAAATTAATTACTTTCATGAATTAAAGTGAAGGAACAGTAAATTCGTTTACAATTTATTTTCTCATCTATAGTAATATTTAATTTATGTTTGTATTATAATATAATAAATTGATAAGATAATATCTTATTATGGGGGAGGCCTAAAAGCCATTTTCATATCAGCAGCAGCTCGTAACATGGCGCTCTACATAATGATTCCGTAGGTTTCAAGCTGGCGATTTGCGGGTGACATCTTTCGGTACTTTCCCTCCTGCTCCAAGAGGACCTCTCCCTATCTGAAGTTTTTACTACGGTTCAAAAAAATTATAATCTTAAATTGAATGAAACCATTATTTCCTAAACATTTTAATGATATTTTTATATCAGTAGATTTTGATTATATTTATACTTGATTTTTTAATGCCATAATTTTTTTTATTGACTTTATTTACTGTATAACTTTTAAACTATAATTTTTATTTATATATTTATAACATGCATTCACGTTAAATTCAATAAAGTGTAAATAGTGTAAAGCACTAGTGAAAAAGTAGTTAAATGATTTATTTCAAAGTGACGCCTATAGCTTCTTGGATTTGTAAGAAATTTTGTAAAAGAGACCATATATCCATAGTAAAAACTCTTTCAAGTCATGTTAAAGTAAAATTTTATTAGCTTAATCATTTTAACGACATATCTTAGAAATAAATAAAAATTAATTAGCACTTTTAATACTAATTTTTGATAAGTTTGGTGACCAGTTACAATTCTTGCGAGATTTGAAATGAGAAACATAAGATTTATTAAATAATGGTAAACTATAGTATTATTATTATTTTATCTGATTACATTCAAATTTTAAACTGGTCAATTGTCACAAAAAAAACATAGTTAACTTCATAAGCGGACTTCATGGAATAAAAAATATTAGTAATGGGAGTAAATGGCACGGGGGGTGATAGTCCGGGGAGCGTTAGTCTGGGGGGAGGGGTAGTCCTGTTAGGTTTGATGATCAAGGCTCCTTCACCGAGATTTAATGATCTTCATGTCCTTTGGACTGTTAAATTCATCAGGACATCATGAGACTCGTTTCTCGGTGTCCAAGGCATTTATCCCGGAGTCCCGGGAAGATAGAAGGAGGGGTGGAGGAAGGAAGGGATCGAGGGATCTCCAACAAGTTTGAAGTCTAGGCCAGAATGCTTTCATGACACCCAAAAAAAAGATTCCCAACTATGATCAGTGGAGGCTCTATTATTTGACGATTGTTGATGGTTGTGATATCCTCGGCTGGGAGGAATAAAGTTGGACAAGGAGGAATGTTGAAACCAAATGATCTTTATTACTTCAAGGTAGATCAAAGAGTGAAGACTCCAAATATAAGGAGTCAGTCCCTTTTATAGTAAAATTAGGGAGGGGAAATATACACAAAGAGTCTTGCATGAGCAAGAGTAAAGAGATGTACACAAGCAAAGAGTCTTGCTTGAGCAAGAGGAAAGAGATGTACATAAGCAAAGAGTCTTGCCTGAGCAAGAGTAGAGAGGTGTATGCATATGAGTTATACATACTATTACATGCCCCCCAATGGATAGTAGACAAGCTTGACAATATCCATTTAATAACCAATTCTATGAGGCGGCTTCGCGTATCTTCGTGCACGAGACAAAGCAATACATTGATAAGTGTCGCTATGTTCATTTTAGTAGAAAGTTCATTGTTCTCATGCTTGGTCGAAGTGAACGCCGGTTTCGTAGAAGCGAGGAACCATCAGATTCGATCTTGTAGCTGTAACCATTCTTCCTGACAGCTTTGATGATTCCATGTCTGTTCCATTCTCCAGAGACATGATGACGGAGGCGAACTTCTTGACAGACTTGAAACTCTTTCAAGTTCTTGGACTTCTTCTTGTCATCATTCTTTCTTCTCTCCCCCTCAGCTGACGTCATCCTTCTCTTTGAGGTTCTGTCGTAAACGCTGGCATGGGCGGGAAGATATGTACGTTGAAAGCGACCCAGGAGCCTATGAGTGAGTGTTGCGGGGGCTGTAGTTGTAGCCCTGCAGCCACAGCGGCGTTGGAGCCCTGTGTGGACCCTTGTACGACGACGTGCTTGGCTGGAGAGGGCAGGGGCTCTCCGGACTGATAGTTGGCCGCTTGCACGGGTACAAGGGTGGAAGGAACGAGCTTTCGTGTTCCTTGGGGATGGAGGTGTGAGTCGTAATTGGTCCGCTCTGGTCCTCGATGTGTGGGGTGCAGCTGGTTGTTGATAGCCACCGTGACGTTTCCGTTGGATCGCGGCACGAGGTTGGCCATGAGTGCTGGGAGTGAGACTAAGCACGGCTTTGGCTTTTTCTCTTCCTCCACATCCATCATGTGGATGTGCATGGGCTTGCCTCGCATGGCCTTCCATGTCTTGGTGTTGAAGACGGTGGGTTGGACTTCAGTAGGTCTTCCTTAGTTTCAAGGACTTCTTCTGGTGTGTCCGGTTTCAGCGTAGTCATGAAGGCAGTGGGGTTGGACTTCAGTAGGTCTTCCTTGGCTTCAAGGACTTCTACTGGAGTTGGATCTCCAACCTTGTGGGAGTGAACAGGCTTTGACAGTCTCTCGAGGGCATGAGCTGGCAAAATTTGAGCCAATGTGGCTTTGTGAAGCTCTTCGCGTCTTCGCTCTTCTTCAGCTGCCTCCAGTTCTTCACGTCTTCGCTCTTCTTCAGCTGCCATTCAGTTCTTCACGTCGACGTTTTTCTTCTTCACGTCGACGTTTTTTCTTCTTCACGTTGACGTTTTTCTTCTTCACGTTGACGTTTTTCTTCTTCACTTAGACGTTTTTCTTCTCTTCACGTCGACGTTTTGCTTCTTCTTCAGCTGCCTCCAGTTCTTCACGTCGACGTTTTTCTTCTTCACGTCGACGTTTTTCTTTCTTCACGTTGACGTTTTTCTTCTTCACGTTGACGTTTTTCTTCTTCACGTCGACGTTTTGCTTCTTCTTCTCGATAGCGTTTTGCTTGAAATACTAGACGAACCCAAACCATGGGTCTTCAACTCCAAAGAGTTGTACGACAAAAAGTACTCTTCATTTTGGTTTTCGTCCTCTGAGAGATCGTTGACAGCATGGGCAAATTCAATAGCCACTCTGAACTTTTCTAGGGATTTCTCAACCTCTCCAACCTCATATTCAGCAGCGAAAATCCTATCTTTAGCAATGGGTTGCTTCTCAAAACCATTGACAACTGATTCAAGACGGGAGACATGTTTCTTTGCTATACTCTCCAAACTACCTGCACTTCTGTTGGCAGTAGAGATGGCTTCATCTTGTTTTGGAGACATCGTGTAAGATCGATGATAAGGTTTGGCTGGGAGAAAGGGTCAACGCTACGTCCAACTTCTTGTAATCGTCGTGGCTTCAAAGGTCCTCTTCTTGGTAGCAGGGTCTTTGGTGCCGACTGTTTTCACGGATGGTTCTTCTTGGAGAGTGACGATGGGATACTCGTCCAAGGTCTTAAGACTGCGTCGTGAGGTGCAGGGTCTTAAGGATTACCGACTGCGCCATGTGATATCCTACCGACTGCGCCATGTGATATCCTCGGCTGGGAGGAATAAAGTTGGACAAGGAGGAATGTTGAAACCAAATGATCTTTATTACTTCAAGGTAGATCAAAGAGTGAAGACTCCAAATATAAGGAGTCAGTCCCTTTTATAGTAAAATTAGGGAGGGGGAAATATACACAAAAGAGTCTTGCATGAGCAAGAGTAAAGAGATGTACACAAGCAAAGAGTCTTGCTTGAGCAAGAGGAAAGAGATGTACATAAGCAAAGAGTCTTGCCTGAGCAAGAGTAGAGAGGTGTATGCATATGAGTTATACATACTATTACAATGGTGACGTCACTCTTGACTCTCTCTCCCCCCCCCCCTCATGTTTATATAAGGTGTGCGTTTTAAACCGTGTAAAATTTGTTCCTGTGAAAATAGCTCTATCGCTGTCCATGGATGCAGTTGTATCATCAGTCCTTAAAATCAGTTCCTTAAAAGCACATCATTGTAATTTTTTCCTTTTTCTATTACTTAAGGCTGGATATTTAGACAACGTAAAAAGAAGGTATTTTTAAGTCATTTCATGGTGTGCCGAAGTCAAGTATGATTGCGCTAGTGTTGTCCATCGGGGGGGGCAGGCCCGCCCGTCCGCCCAACAGGCCGGGCTCGGGCGCAAAAAATATGAAAGTCGGGCGGGCTATGCGGGCGACCTTTTTTAATTGTACCTAAAAAAAATTAAAAATGACCTCTTCCTAAAAGAAAACGTCTTCACTTTTTCTTGGATCTGTTTAATTGAATTTCTTTCTTCTATTAATATATTTACCCAATGGTCGGGCGGCGCAAGTCGGGTGCATAACAAACTAATCGGGCTCTGTCTCGGGCCGGGCTCAATTATTAGTCTTTCGGGCGGGCTCGGGCTTGAAAATCGCACCCGATGGACAACACTAGATGGCGCTGAATATCTGGGTATTTGTGTGGCTGCAATTCATTGGAGAAAGACAGCGTTAGATAGATCTTAAATGAAGTGACACTTCATACGTTGTCATACAGAATATAGAGTGTTGAATTCACGTATGGTAGCGCTGAATATGGGGATATTTGTTTGGTCTCCATTGATGATAAGAGCGTCAGAAAAAAAACTTAAGGGATAGTGAGACTTTTTATCGTTATCGTGGAAAATGGAGAGTTATGTCACATTAATCTCCAAGTTGGGAAAAAGGTATCATCAGAAAAAAGTTAAGAGAGAGTGATTCTTCGTATGTATTATTAGGAAATAGGATATTAATGTTACATCAATTAGAGAACACGACTATCCATTTCAATCGGTCGGGGACTTGGAATATATTCAATAACTACTTCACAGTACAATATTGGTTAATTCTATCAAAAGCGTTAATTGTACACTAGAAAATAGTCACCAATCTAAAAATAACTCTCAAGAGGTAAAGTCAATCACTGTAATAATTTATTTTTTTGATGATTTAGAGCGACTTGTAACTAGTCTTTATAATAGAAAAAAATCATACAAACAATTCCATTGATGTCATCGTATGTTCTTTTCTTATGAAAAGTATTTGCTTAAAATGTTGTAATTGCTGCCTCATTGCGATTTCTTCCATTGTCTATTCCTTAAGGCTGGGTTTTAAGCCATCATAAAAAGAAGCTAATTTTAAGTCATTTCATAAAGTGCCTAAGATATGTATAGGCCATCAATACTAAAACAACAAGGAAAAGAAGGCTCGCGAGGAAAATACGATGAGGGATCTAAAGAGGAAAAAGGAGAATACGCGTACATTCTCTCCTTTCCTTATTTATTTCATAACAAATTATGATTTTAAGAACCAAGGCAGAGTTACGTCGTGAAACCTGTCTGTGTAGCAGCTGACTCTCAAGTCAGGCTCAAAATATTTATAATTTATCTGTAAATACAGTAAACCCTCGATATAACGAACTATATGGTTGGAGGGCAGGGTCGTCATATACGAAATTTCGTTAAATCCGATGTTCGTTAAAGGGGGGCTCTGGAGTGTAAGGTATATCCTGCAGGAGTAACGACGAACTGCCGCTGGACACATTTGGCAGATTAGTGGAGGAGGTCGAAGTCACAGACACACTGCTGGTCTCTGACTCTGTCCTAGACCTCTTCTCGGCTGGGGAGGGCCAGCCTTGAAGAAGTCAGAGATCTTCGTCTGCGTCTTCCTCTGCTGCACCTCACGCATGAGTTCAAACCGCATGATCCGCAGCAGCTCACAATTCGGGTTCGGTAGCCTTAAATATAACGAACTTAGGTTCGTTATATTCGGGGCTTGTTCGGCCAGCTCCAGGAAGTTCGGTATCCTCAGATATAACGAGCTTAAGTTCGTTTTATCTAAGGCTTGTTCGGCCAGCTCCAGGAGGTTCGTTGTATCCGAAGTTCGTTATACAGAGGGTCGTTATATCGAGGGTTTACTGTAAACAGTCTTTTGAAATATTTTTTCGAAGTATAAAAACAATATAAACTTAAAAGATCTATTTAAAAAAATAATTTCATACAGAAACTATTTTTCTTCTGGTGGATTAATATTTTGTTCGGATAAATTTATTAAGAAGTTTACAAAAGCTGAAGGAATATTTAAATTATATGTAAAAGAATTAGTAAAAATGAAACAAATAGGATCTTCAAAAACAGAAATGGCCGTTCAATTTATTAGATCATCATTAGAGAATATATCACAATGTCATGAATTATTACAATATATCTAGGTATATAAAAATTCGTTAACACATCCATTTACGAAAACAGACGACTATGGTAAAAAAAACAGGCGTAATATACCTCCAATTTATTTTGAAGTAGAAGTATGTGAATGAGAAATTATGTAAATAATTATCAATTTCACGTATGTTATAATAATTTTTATTTAAAGCTGTCAATAAATTGTGGCAAGAATGACAGGCTATAGTTTTACATAAGGAAGGCGCGATATAACCAGAACAAAAGTAAACGACATTAATATATTTAAATGAATCTTTAAAAGTAAAATATTTTAAATTGGAAATATATTTAAAGAAGAAGACCCACATCTTCTCTTATAGAGTCCAAACCGAGCTTCAATACAATCTGAATTGATGTGGCCAAGAAGAACGTAATTGACATCAGTTTCTTCTAGCAAATCTTCAGCCAATTCGCATAAGCCTTTGAGTTTATTTAGCTATTTTAGCTATTAGCTAAATTATACTAATATTTTTATCCTTATTTCGACTTAGAGCCTTGAAGCGAGCCTTTAGGTAAGTTATTGTAGAGTCAGCCAATCCAGTTTCTAAATTCAAAGATGAAGAAAGTTCCGTAAGGCGACGTATTGTAGGTAATGTGAGAACTTCTTTACACAAGTAGATCTCAATAAAGACTCGTTGAGAAACCTTTCCAGGACATAGATAAGGCGTACAAGGCAGGACTGTATCTCCGTTGTTGTGGACATTTAAACAACAAGGATAATTGTTCAATCAAAAGTTTAATTTCTTCTCTTTTGCTTCGTCCAAATGGGGCAAGATATTTGTCAAATGATTTATAGCTATGTTTAATTCATTTTCAAAGCTAAATAGTTGATTGGTGGAAGAATTTGATGCCAATGAATTTAAGAAGGCCAAAATATTAAGAAGGGTGTCACATTTTGTAATATGATTGTTCTTGGTGATATGTTCGAGATGATTAAAAGATAGATCTCTATCTTTCACCCTGAAAAATACAACATAGCAGGGAATAAAGTCATCGTAGTTGTATGAATCAGTATTAATAAGATACTGTGACCTTGTGTGGTGTTAGGGTCTGTGAGACCCGTTTTCATTTTGTTTCAAAGAAAAGTAATACGAATTTTTTTTTTTTCAAACTCAGATTCATTGGCCTTGGCTCATTTTCTGGGAAGAACATATATCACAACACGTTTTCAGTGACCACACACCATACACCCCCCTACACATTCACATTACATAGAGGGTGTTCGGGTCTGCTGGACCCAGGGTCAATGAAAGTGAAAATTTTAGGTCTTGGCAAACCAAGGTTTAGGTTTTAGGCAAAGCTTGAAGTAAGTGTGATGCTATTGCAGTTGATCTGGCACTCATATCTTGTGTGTCTGAGAGAGAGAGAGTAAGAAAAATTTCTGATATTTTCATTATTCTATGTTACGGCCAGCAACAACAAAAGAAGCGCTGCGAAGTGTGTGGACCAAGATGGACAGAAAAAACACAATATACATGCATCAAGTGCCAGAAATACATATGCAACACACACACAGTAAAACTCTGCCCCTCATGTGTTGTATAGGTATCCAAAAACAATGTGTTCAATGGGGCTGATGTGTTGACTAGACAGACATGTTGACTGTATGTATTCAGCTTGTGATGTTTTATTTATAAATGTGATCTAATAAAGGTAAAACACTAATATTTATCATTTATGTTGTTATATTGCTTGTAATTGAGATAAGGAAAAGATCATTTGAGTATTTTAACATGAAAAAGTTTTATTGTGTTTAGCTGAGAACCCCAAAATGCAGCGGGTCCACCAGACCCGCGAACAGTGGCTGAGTTACAAAATATGAACACCACACAAGGGTTAATAAGAAAATACTGAGGAATAGTCAAGTTTTGATATGAGAAAAACAATATATATATATAGAAGGTTAAGGAATGAAGTTTGGCTTACCGTATATGGATTGTCATTTCTTCATTAATCTTTAGACTGAAGTCTATTGACGGTCCTCCATGACTAAAGTTCATCTTGAAGAACACCAGCTCTTTATCTTTTTCATCATAATGTTCTTGAACGCCGCTCTGAAGGCAAGTCCTATCCATTTTAATTTGAAGCTCTTTGAGTGTTAAAAATGAGTTGGCCTCTTCAAAAGCCTTAATCTTTTTTAAAATTCGCTCGTTTTCATTAAGGAGTCGTGAGGAGGAGGTTGAGGTGGAGGAACGTTTTGGAGGAGGCTTTTTTTGAATAGTAGTGAGGAAGATTTGGAAAATTGGAAGGGACGGCATCTTTTTTTAATATCTTAAGACAAAGAGTTTTTCCATATCTGTCTGAACGTGATGGATTAGAGTCAGTAGACTCTGGCTTATAATCGGAGGGCATGAAATGTACGTCACACAACGCAGAATGTCTTGAAGGTATCTAATTTTTTCGAGGAACAGCCTTTGTCCAGAATTGGTGTAAGGACTCATCCTTGGGGAACATATGATACTCTTTTTCCCCTCATTGCCCTTTGGTTTGTAGCCACTCTTGCAACCCGGAGCAACACAAACCTTCCCCATTGTCGTCTAGTTTGAAGATAAATAGGTAGTTCTAAAACAATTCCTCTACACACTTCCACTACTTCATTCACGCGGCAAATAATAAATTAGTCGATCCCACTTTGTATTTGTGTTTTGAAAGGTTGCTGGACTTTACCATTCCTGAGTGTGACTCTGGATGATTTTAATACCGACTTGACATAGAAAGAGACAAAAACTGAAAACATAGAGACATCTCTCTAGCCTCTCTTTTATTAAAGTATTAAACCTCAGAAACCTCTCCCTTAAAAAAAATATTCTAACAGATTTTTTACTAATTATTTTATTATTTTTTACATTTATTACAAAAAAATTCAATACATTTTGATGCGTTGTTTCTATTATCTTCTAGATGAATTATGAGGGGCGGTCTTAATGTATTCCTCCTTCACTTTCGTCGTCAAATCGGCCAGAAAAATGCTAAGAGAATTAATAAGCTTTGAGAGGAAGCCTAGAGAGCTTTCCGTGACGAGGGAGGCATTGAACTACTTACCATAAGAACAAGTCAGTCCCGACAAGAGACGATGGAGTTCCTCTCGTCCAGGAATCCTGTCGAATAAGTGACTCCGGACACAGGGGGGGAACTCCGTGTCAAGGTTCCTCCTCTAGAGTTAAATAACTCAAGTTGTTTAATGTAACGCAATTATTAATAAGAACAGCTTTGTTATGAAAAGGGAGAGGTTTTTGAGGCTTAATACTATAATAAAAGAGAGGCCAGAGAGATGTCTCTATGTTTTCAGTTTTTTTCTCTTTCTATGTCAAGTCGGTATTAAAATCATCCACAGCTCATGATTGTTTTAGTATTCATTGGTATAGGCAAGGAGTACTAAAGAGATGGAGGGAACACTCAATAATATAAACAATAATATTTGTACCTATGTAGTCACACTTTACACAGTTTTATACTACTAAAAGAGATGAAATTATGTTTCTCAACGACGACATTCGAGTCCAATAAAGAGGAAGAGGACTCCACGTCTACTTACAACCCCCTAAGGATGAAGTTGAGGATTTGTGTCGGTGACTAATCAGTCCGTGGAGTCTATAAGCTTTTGGAATCGTCGTTGAGAAACTTAATTTCATCTCTTTTAGTAGTATAAAACTGTGTAAAGTGTGACTACATAGGTACAAATATTATTGTTTACATTAGAAGTGTTCCCTCCATCTCTTTAGTACCCTTGGTATAGGTATGTTAAAATGAAGGTGCTGCCACCTGGTGTTTCCTCCCTAAGTAAAAAAATGAATTTCCGTTTGGCCGTTGAAGATTTCTCGACGATTCATGTTTTTTTTTCTCTTCAAAAAATAAAATTATTCGGTTGTTTATGAGTGTCCACTCATACCTGTTCATATATGTTCATACCTGGCCATAAAATTTAATCTTTTTTCTACCCTTTGCAATTAATTTGAACTCTTTAGCACCCGTTTTTCGTAGTTAACTAGCCTTTTGAAAATAATTATGCAAAAATCAAAAATGACTTCGTCACAACATTTTTTTGTTATTACATACTCGGTTTGTTTATCAGTGTTCACTCAAATTTCATACATGAACATCAAATTTAATCTTTTTACTACTGTTTGCAATTAGTTTCAACACTTTAGCACCCGTTTTTCAAAGTGAACTAGCCTTTTAAAAAATTGTATACAAAAATCAAAAATGACGCCCTCACACAATTTCTTTGCAATTATTCGGTTGTTTATGAGTGTCCACTCAAATTTCATACCTGGCCATAAAATTTAATCTTTTTACTACCCTTTGCAATTCATTTGAACTCTTTAGCATTCGTTTTTCATAGTGAACTAGCCTTTTCAAAATTTATATTTAAAAAAATCAGAAATGACGTCATCACACAATTACTTTGCTATTATTCTGTTGCGTGACAAGAACTTAAAAGGAAGATTTAGTGATTTAATTGAGAGAAGGTATGGTTTATAAAGTCACCGCCAGCAGGAAGAGGAATCAGTTGACTTATAACTATGCTTCGCTTATAGAGAAAAGGAGGAATTTATTCGAGACGAAAAAAGACGATTACGTCCAATCCGTCAAACAAATATATGTTATTATGCTCGAAAGCGTTTCCATCGACCATTTCTCAACAGTTTGATCCAAAATAAGGTAAGAAATATCTTTTTTTAAATTTCGTGTAACATACCTAATATGTATGGAATCGCTGAATATCAGAGTACTTGTTTGATCTACGTTAATGGAGATGGGGAAACAGTAATTATTATTGCACTTCTTTTTATTAAAAAACCGTCTTTACTTTTTTTCTAACATACGAAACATTGATTGAACTTCTTTTATAAAAATTATATATATTAAAGCGTGTGAGAAGTTATCACTTTGAACTCATGACTTTAATTACGCATCGTATCTAAAAAGTATTACAAAGGAGATTTTCTGGGTAATCCGACTGAGGGAGGGAGAGAGGTTAGCAACCGCCACAAGGCTCCCCCAGAACGAGGTCAGACGGAACGGGTAGTCGGAGGTCGTCCACGTGACCTCAGGGTAGCCGGATGAATTGGTTGACCCAGATCAAAATGTGTTGGCTTGAGGCGATCGATCGAGACTCTCTCCTCTTGATTCCCATCTGTAGTCGAAAGATTTTGTAGCCCCGTTCCACTACTTCATAGGGCCCGTCCTATAGGGGGTGTAAAGGTTTTCTTTCAGCATCCCTGATGTTTCTATGCAATTGGGGAATCAGCTCTCTATATCTTTATATCTCAATGGTTGTAGCGCGCAGGAGGAGGATAACTCTTGTAGGTGTAGAGAAAGAGTGTGTATATTTGACCCTTGCCTGCTGCCTACATAGCTGCAGGCAAGAGTACTTACGATTAAGAAACCTGCTGAGGTGGTAGGTGACCTGCTGTTAGTAAGCAGGTCAATCCACTACATGAATAATTATTTGGTCTTTATACTCCTTCATATAATATATATTTTATTACATAAGTTTTATAAATTAAATATTTTTTAGAACTTTCTCAAATAATTAAAATAAATGACACATACTGGTTGACCGGTAAAAATAAACATAAAGGGGTAGCAAAAAAAAACCGCAGCAAGCATAGTAATACTGAGAAAATGACTGTTTTGCTTTCATCAATGTTTTCATTGCTCTCAATGTAATCATTGCTGTCGTCATCGTGGAAAATATTTTTGAGGTCAGAGAGGGTGATAAAGTTTTCCTCTGAAGATGATTGACTGTTTCTGGTAGTTCCCTTCTTCTCAGGCTTTTCTCCGCGATTGGAACTGAAATGATAAAAGGAGTAAAAGGTTAAGGTGAATATAATTTGTTGTAATTAGATACAACAAGGTTGAATATGGGAAGAGCATAAGGAATTTAGAGGGCCGAAGTCACGTATGGATGCGCTAAATATTGGATTATTAAGTGTTCTTGATTGATCGGGAAAAAGACAGCGAGTGAAAAAAAAACCAGAAGAGAGAGTGATATTTCATATATACAGGGTCTTGCAGGTAAATCCGCACAAAGTTCACCTTCGTCCAGATCCATAAGGAGTGCAAGTAGAGCTTAGATATTGCACATGTAGAAGGTTTCGTGAATGTGTTGTCGAATTGCGCCCGAAAACAAAACAAATACACTGATACGGAGATGGAGGAGACCTGGAGGGACACGGTCATCGAGTTGCTGTTCGCAGGGCACCGTACTGCAGCCACCATCAAGTTGCTTAAGTACCCCAGGAGGACGGTTACGACATCACCAAGAAGTGGGAGGAGTCAGGGTGCCCAAGAGGAAGGAGCACAAGCCCAGGAGTGACCGGATCTGCAAGCTCATATTTGTGGCTGGTCTCAAGAGGTCCATCAAGGTCAATCCGGGGACGCCCATGTCCATCCTCGCCAGGAAGCGTGGGGTCCACCTGTCGTCTTCCTCTGGATGGACTCTGTGGCCTCCGGGACCCCGTACACATTCCAGCAAAACTCGGCGCCCACCCACAAGGCCAAACTTGTGCAGTCCTGGCTGAAGAAAAATGTGCCCACCTTCTGGGACTTCAACACCTGGCCCCCCAACAGCCCTGACCTGAACCCATTTGCCTACTACTTGTAGGGGAAGCTGAAGAGGGAGGTGTGCGCCACACACCATAGCAATGTGGCGTCTCTGAAGGCCTCCATCAAGTCGGAGATGAACAAGCTGGATCCTGCGAAGGTCTCCACGGCCTGTGGGAGGTTCAAGCGTCATTTGGAGGACATCCTTGAGGCTGAGGGCGGTCATATTGAGTAGTAATATTGTATTATGTCTAATAAACAACTTTCTTATTCAAAATAGGTATCACTTTTGTTCCCATTTGGATCTGGAGGATATTGAACTTTGTGCGGATTTACCTGCAAGACCCTGTATATATATATATATATATATATATATATATATATATATATATATATATATATATATATATATATATATATATATACATATATATATATATATACTATATATATATATCAGGCTTGTGAGCGTTCAGCTTTTTTGCGTTCAGCGTTCCGTTCCGCGTTCAAAAAAAATTAGCGTTCCGTTCATGTTTTTGCGTTCAGCGTTCCGTTAGCGTTCAAATATTTAAAAAAATAATTCCCAAAAAAGTATGCGTAGTGATGACGTTTTTTGTTTTTAGAAAAAGAATTTCCCAAAAAAGTACTGCGTAGTGATGACGTTTTTTAAGAAAAGAATTTCCCAAAAAGTACTGCGTTGTGATGACGTTTTTCCGAAAAAAGTCAAGAAATGTTTGGAAAAGTTGAACGCTGAACGCAAAACTTTTTTTTTGCGTTCAAACGTTCAGCGTTCAAAAAAAATTGCGTTCCGTTCATGGAACGTGCGTTCAGCTGAACGCCGTTCAATTTGCGTTCCGTTCACAAGCCTGAATATATATATATTTGACTTGTAGATTTGCATTCATTTATAATCTTCGTCGTTCGCAAACGGTGAACGACAAAAAATTTTGACGAACGACTTCAAAATAATTATCTCTCCTTCTTTTTTGGGCGCCAAAAAAGACTTATTTTCCATAGGAAAAATGTTCTTTCTAAAAAGAAGTCATCACTTTTTGCAGAATGGTGAACGACATTTTTTTGCGAACGTCAACAAGTGTGACATATATATATAATATATAGATATATATATATAATATAGTATATATATATATATATATAATATATATATATAATATATATATATATATATATATGAAATAGAGACTCCATGATGTCAATTCCTCTCTATATTTCATGATTTTTAAAAATTAAGTGTTTTCTGGTGTTCTTTCACCCTGTTTCGCTCCAACAACGAAGAACAACCAATCCCCCAATCAGCAACTACCAATCGTGACTTCGGCACTCTATATTATTATGGACAGAAGCCCTTCATTAAAATTTTATATGAGGTAGATGTAGTATATATTCAAATATCATTCGTTTCTTTTTAAACCAATAGATGATGCGTTTATGTGTCTTCTGCCTTAAAATCGCATATATTTTAATATGGAATCTCTGCTGCATGATTCATTTCTGTGGAAGAGATAAATTTCATTTGGTTCATTATAGCCTGTATTTTAGGGGTTCCACCAGGACGTCAGTCCATTGCATTCCAGTGTTTCCTTCTTAAATAATTTTTCCGATTTTAAAGCCTTGAAGAACCCTAAATTTTTCATAAATTATAATATTTCAAAATAAAGAGTGAAGTTTGAGGAGGTTTTAAATTGCAGTGGTTTGCTGAATGTCATCAAATGAGCCAATGAACGATATTTATCACTGAGAGTCAAACTTTATATCGTTTTTATAGCGTAACAGGACAGCACCCCCCAGACAAACACCAACACCCCCCGTTAGTAAATTTCTTATCTCTTATATGTCCACTTATTAAGTTAACTATGTTTTCCAGCTATTAACAAAGGTGACGTCACTGGTAACCACTTTCTAGATCTCCTTTTCCGCTGCTTGCGAAGACTAATGGGGACTTGGATATCTTAAAAAAAAGCCACAGGAACACGTTTTGGGTGTGAGGAATGAATATATAGAATCCAAGGTATATAGAATGTGTTAAGTAGATACGTTTATTCCATGTTTCCATAGATGGTGAAACGTAATATATATTTTTTTGATGATTAAGTGGATATAGATTATAATATATTTCTTTCCGCTTGCCGGTGTGACGTCACAAAAAATCGCCGGGAAGCAAAAAGTTAGTTCTCTAGGTAATATAGACGGTCCTTGACTTCACTAGTCCTTGCCTCAATCTAGTCATGCAATAATGCGGAAGACTTGCAATATTTGTGATAGTGGGATTAAGTTGTGATTGGTCTTCAAAAGGATTGGAAAACCGTTACTCAGAGTACTAACCTTAATTAGTGTGCATTCGTTCCTCCACGGTGCCACGAATGAGGAATCGATGGACCACAGTAGGCTTGTTTTGACCGATGCGATGAACTAGTCCGATGGCCTGAAGCTCCTGTGCTGGGTTCAAAATAGGTTCCAGCAGAAATACATGACTGGCCTCAATGAGATTTAAGCCATTGGCTCCGCTAGAAAGGGGAAGCAAAAGTACCTTGACGTCCTCCGATTCTGTTGAGATGGAAAAAAATGCAAAAAATGACCATAAAAATGATATATTTATATATAACTTAGATAGTGTTTTGATACTTGAGGGGCCAAATGGTATGCCGAGGTTGTGTGAAGAGTTAGCTCATTACAAAGCAATGTGGACGTTATAAATAATGACTTTCACATAACATCTGCGTACCATTTTACCCACATGAAGGAAGAAATTAGCACGTGGGTGTAAAGGTGTGTTTAACTCTATATGTCGAGGGTGTGAGGGGAAGGTGCATTTTGGTAAACATAATCGAAACGAGTATTATAGGCTCGATAGACTATCTAAACGCCATGAAATACTTATTGATATCCAGTCAAAGGTTGTAGTAGGCAAATATAATAATGTACTATAATTATATTATATTATATATATATATATATATATATATATATATATCAGGAAACGACCGGGACACTTTTTTTCGTCGGGACCCGGGCTTTGACTTAAATTTTTCAAGCCTGGCCGGGACTTTAATATGTTTTGGTTCCTTCGTCAGTCTCAAAGTGACGACTTTTTTTAGAAAAAAAAATTCTTAATAAATGTAGCTTTAAAAAAAATCTCGAATTTTTTTTTAATTTTAAAAATTCGTTTCTAAAAAATACGTCGACACTTTCAGAATGAAGAACGAACGAAAATATTAAAGTCCGGCCCGGTGATTTTTAGACATCAGGCCGGGACAATCACAAAACAGCCGGGACCCGGGTCGGGTACCCGGTTGTTTTCCTGGTGATAACATCACTAGATATATTTATTTTAAGACTTCCTTTTTCTATTCCCAAGACCAAGATATATAGAGATATCTCTTGCCCAAGACTACTTAATTGTTTCACTACCAAGTCGGACTCACGATATATAGAATGCAAGGTATGTTTTCGATATTAGGAAGATAATGGCCGAGGAAAATACAACCTTGGAAGAAAATACACAAGAAATTATCTAACATATAAAAGGAAAATGAGAACGAATGAAAAAAATGACCCAAATAAATATTTGGCCGGTCTAATAACGACAACAGCAAGAAACCCTTCAGTTGCTAAAATAAATTATTTTTAGTCATTATTTACTCAAATTATATAAAAATATTATTTGTCAGACTTGTTGATTTGTCGTTCATTTGTAATCGTTCGTCGTTCATTTTTGGCGCCCCAAAAAAAACTTTTCTTTTTCATGCGAAAAATTTCCTTTCTAAAAAAGTTATCACTTTTTTCAGAATGACGAGGGAAAGATCTCCTTTCCAAAAAAAAGTCGTCAATTTTTTTCAGAATGACGAACGACAAACGATTCAATCTAAAAATAAGGATGAACGGCGAACAATAACTTTTGGTGAACGACAATTTTTAGTGAACGTCAACAAGTCTTAGTAATATACTTCGTTGTATTCCACTCAAAATCTTGCCTACCGACGCATTATGGCCATTTTACCATGAGTCATCATTTTTCTTTTCTATCTTGGGCCATATCTTCTTAGGCCGTATTTTCCTGGTCCATTTCTTCTTCTGGACCCATTTATTTCTTATTTTTATGGAGGGTGAAGGTGCACGGTAATTTCATCGTGAGTAATTTCTTCGCAAGTAATTTCTTTGCAAGCAATTTTTTCGCGAGTAATTTCTTCGCAAGTTTCATTTTGTGAAGGACTTAGTCGCAACTGTGTTTCTATATGTATATATATATATATATATATATATGTTTTTCGTTTACCAGAATCATTTCGACAATTTTTGACAGGAGAGTTTTGTATAGAATCCAGAAGAAACTGACGCGTAGACGGGCACCCTTAGTCAATTCAACGATTTTGACCATAGAAATGCTTAAAAATCCATGTGACACTTATGCAATGAAGTTGATATTTAATAAATATTTTTGTTAAAATACTCGGAAAATGACGTCATAATCACGCAGCCTTAAAGGACATCAATTAAGGAGTGCCTCTAAAGTATTTTTCAGACATGTCCTATTGTTTCAACGATGAACCATGCCAATAAAAATATCCTTTGTCTTCTCTCCAACATTAAAAAAAATGTATAAATCGTCTATTAAGTCTCAAATTTTTGACAAAAGTAAGTCATTTTTCCTTCTGTTATGAAAATACTGTTATGATATAACAGACTGATTTTATGAATGAAACATAAATGTACACCGGTGGGAAAAGACAAAGTTTGATTAGTGTTGTGATGTATTTAGTAATACTGAGCTTAATTGTATAACCTCTTAGAAGACTCATATCTAAGTTCTGCAGTTCCCATTAGAAATGTGAAAATATAGGACTTTAACGACACAGGATTCTGACTACATATGTTCCATATTATGGGCCCCTAACGTGATATCCTATTATGTATTGGAAAAGATTGTACTGTAAAACTAAATTAAAATACATCTTGCCATATACTACTAAACTGTCTTTAGTGTTATGTAAACTAGCACTTGAGCATTGATTTAGTGCATCTCAAGGGTAGAAGCGGAATGTCAAGTTATTTGGTACTTTGTCTTGGATGGGATCTTATTCCATAGATACATATGCTTGGCTTAGTGATTACTTATGTAGCACAAAGCAACTATTTATATTGTATATCCAATATACTCCAATGTACTTTGAAATTTAGTTTTCATTACGATCAAATTATTGTACAATTCTATACAAAGCTCTCCTGTCAAAAATCGTCGAAATGATTCTGGTAAACGAAAAACAATACTTGGGGAGTAAACAATCATATCATACTCAGCTTATATGCAAAAAAAGGATCCATATCAAGGACCCCTTGTTATACCTAATGCATAGGCTAAAACCAGAACGAATAAGCATTGCATTGATGACATACAAAAACAATTAATATATACATATAGAAACACAGTTGCGACTAAGTCCTTCACAAAAATAAAACTTGCAAAGAAATTACTCGCGAAAAAATTGCTTGCAAAGAAATTACTTGCAAATAAATTACTCTGCGAAGAAATTACTTGCAAAGAAAATACTCTGCGAAGAAATTACTTGCGATCAAATTACCCACAATGAAAGGACGAACGCTAATATTACCCTGCGAAGAAAAAGAGAACGAAGAAAACGCGTGCAATGAAAAGGCTTGCAATGAAAGAGTGCACGCTAAAATTACTCACGAAGGAATTACAGTAAACCGAGGGCGAAGCGTATCTTCTTGTTGTTATTATTATTATGATTTGGACTTCATCAAAAATAAAAAAATATATTAATGTTGTTTATTCTTCCCCCGAGATTTTTACGACGTCAGTCATACAAAGGAGCAGTCAGCTCTTAACACCTCCAATATGGGACAGCCATTTTAAGTGGTTTACTGTAATTTCATCCCGCGTAAATTTGTCCCGAACCTTTTTATAGCCGTTTTATGTCGTGGGTATTTACCTCGCTTGCTCTTTTATCGTCAGTTAATTTTGTTGTTCATCTTTTTGTAGATTAAACCCCATGGCACTCCCGACTGAGCCCGCGAGATTAGGTCTACAAAGTAAGAAAATAAATCGCGCAGAAAACGCTTCACTACAAAAAAGCAACGCAACAAAATACCCACGAGAAAAAGACGAACGAGGAAAATACTACACTACAAAAAAGCTTCTCGACAAAAATACCTACGACAAAAAAAAAGAACGACAAAATTGGCTGACTATAAAAGAGCAAGCGAGGTAAATACCCACGACAAAAAAGGCTATAAAAAGGTTCGGGACGAATTTACGCGTGATGAAATTACTGGACACCATTTTAAGTCGCTATTCATCCTCTCTCTTCAACTCGTTCAACGTTGTTTTTCTTTTAATTTGAATATCCAGATATTAGTTAAGTCAGGTAAAATAACTACCTCTCTAAATATGCCGCCACCTACCTTGAACTTGAGAAGATTCCGCTTGAATTTATCTCGGGCATGCAGGGCAGCAAAGGAAATATTATTTTCGAAGAGAGCTAGGCCAACGATGTCCAAAAGATCCGTCCAGGCAGAAAAAAATGAGAGTCTTCCCTTTTTGATCCGACTTTGCTATTGCGAAGAGAGTCTTAACAATGGCTTCAACTTTTGTGGATAGACTTCCCTTGACTTGCTCAATGGATTCCTTATCCAATGGTGGACTATCCTCGGATTCCTTTGATGATCTGGAAAGGATATTGAGAGATGAGATAGGAAATCAACGAGTTGTGAAGGGTTACATTAAAGATAAGGATGTTAGCATTATTAAATAAGTAGGGACACAATAATACTGAAAAATGATGAAAAACTACTCATTTATTGAATATTCAAAAATATATAGAGAGTGTTCCTCTGATAAGGGGAAGACCTCATCCAAAGTGATAGGGAAGTGGATACGAATTTTAAGGACTGTGATAGTGGTACTTCTAGAATGGATCACCCTCGTCCTTTTAATTACCTTGAAGCTTTAAAAAAGCTCTGGCTACTAAAGCAGTCAAAAGTAAAATATCATTGATTTATGTACATTAGATGGAGGTCGTATGCCAAAACGTCCGTCCATTCAAGAAGTTGAGGATGTAATATTCGGAATCTTGAAGTTGGTCCCACTCCAGTTGAGTGGAGTCCATGTGTGGCCGGGTTCACGGGCTATTATTGTTCTGTTTTTGAAGGGGGAGCTCGATATCAGTTCGGTGCTCTCCCATGTTGAAGATATTTTCATTATAAGAAAGGCCAATGATAAGGCTCTCACTGGACAAAGACAATAGTTCTGAAACGAACAGCTCCCAAAGGTAAAGAAATTGTTGGTGTTGGAACCTAGATCCTAGAAGTAGAGATCCCCGTATGGGGCGACCTTATCAGACAAGATCACAATCTCATGGCAAAAGGGCTACTCCTGACACATCATTATCGCCTGTAAAAGATAAAAATCCTCGCAAGCAGTTAAAGAGTTCAAACTGAGTTTTGGTTTCTTCGTGAACTAGGCTTTTTTCCCTATGTTGTTGTTGTATGATTTATTACAGAGCTACTATAGCCCTAGCCTTGATGGCTACTAATATAAAAAACATGTATCTTTATATACAAACACAAATAATTATACAATAATAATAATAATAAAATATTAATCAAAGAAAAATAAAAAAAAAAAAATATATATATATATATAAGTAAATATTTTTTCAATTTTCATAAATACATTAAACTTAAGGAGCTATACAGATCTAGACAACCCTGCCATTGTCTTTGCTACCCTCCGAGCACTTGATAAGGTGCATGCCTCTCTTAATGGCTGTGACAAGTTCCAGGCCTTTGAAAGGTTAACAGCAGCGACACAGTTGGTAGAAACGGGTTTCTTGAGGCATATTGTAGCACTACGGGTGCGCTCATCGAAGCCCTCAAGAATCCTCTCAAAGGGACAACTGTCCACATTCATAGCCTTCCAAGCGGATATGGCAGCCTGCTTCACTAAGATCTCATTTACAGATGGAAGATGTGACCTGTCGAGAAGGTCAACCACACGCAACCGATCTGCTCTTTGAACTCCCAGCAAGATACGTGCGAGATCGTTGATGGCAAGTTGCGCATCTGAGCTAGTCTTTGCCATTGTAGGGGTGTGAGGGGGTTCAGCAGCAGACGAGAAGTTTGCACTTCTAGTCACCCAAGCAGACATCTGAAGTTTCCCGATAACTATGGCTCTAGCTATCTCGGTCAGTAGTGGCCCTCGCGATACCGTAGTGCAGAGCCGGCGGATGACTCCGATTCGTTTCCTGACATTCTGAATAATTTTTTCGTGGTGGGGTCCAAATGTCAGGTTTCTGCTAACAGTTACTCCCAGAAGGTCGAGTGTAGCGGTCGAAGGAGTGTCTGGAGCACCCAGACGTAACGTTTGGGTTTTCCCAACGTTTAGGTGGAGTCCATTCATATTAGAGTACGCCTCCAAGGCCTTCGATGCCGAGCCCATAGCGAAGTCGACCTGTTCCCAGGATGGAGCCGATATGACAATAGAAGTATCGTCGGCAAATAGCAGTACCTCAAGCTGAGCTTCTGGATTGACAGCTACTCTGAGGTAATCAGGTAGGTCAGCCGTGAGAAGAATGAAAAGTAGGGGCCAAGCACAGAACCCTGTCTGACGCCGTACTTTATGTTCAGGAAATTGGACCGTTGGCCGTTCCAATTCACCTGCTGTCGCCCTCCTGTTAAGTAGCTGACCATCAGCTTTTTGGTGGGCCCCGCCATCCATTGGAGCTTGCCCAGAAGTATATCTGCTTCTAAAAGGTCAAAGGCCGCAGAAAAATCGAAGGCAGCAATGCATACCTTTAATTTACGATCACAATCCTTAGCAGCGTTGGACAGTAGAGTTGCAAGGGCAGTGTCGACACTGCGTCCAGTTCTGAAGCCGTGTTGTTCCTGTGGGAGTTTACAAGAAGCTTCGACGTAGGTCACGAGTTGATTATAAAGTACCCGCTCGGTCAATTTTGAGATGGCACAAAGGAGTGAGACAGGTCTATAGCTAGAGGGTTCTTTACGCGGCTTGCCCTTTTTCAGTACTGGGATTATGATTGCCGTTCTCCACTCGTCTGGTCATATCTGAGAAGTTATGATTGTGTTAATGAGGTGAACGATTGGAAGGGCTAATGCTGTCCAGGCTGACTGATATACGACGATAGGAATTTTGTCAATGCCGGTAGAGTGCTTAGGGGCGAGGGATTTTAATGCCCTCTTCACAGCAGCAGTGCCTACATTGTGAAATCCAAATTCGCCGTCCGAATCGGCATTAGAGCATGCATTTTGGGAATCAGGACATATATCGCAACGCAGTCGGTCAATTTTATCGATGTAGAACTGATTGCACATGTTAGCAGAGTCTGTATCGGTTCTACAGCCTTCTAGAAAAGGCAGAACGTCGTCGTTTCCTTTGCCCATAGCTTCATTTGCGATTTTCCATGCTGCTGTCTGCCCACCCTTTTTGATTCGAGATAGATTAAAAGAAACATGGTCACGTCTAACTAGACTCAGTGCTTTGTTCCTTAGGGCCTTGTAGCACGTTTTACCTAAACTCTTCGCCTTGTCCCGTTCTCGCATGACTGCTCGAGTATACGGTTGAAGCCTAACATTTGCGTTTGGAGTGGTGTATCTTCGAAGAGGAGCAGCAACATCCAAGGCAGCTGTGATGGCTGTTTTTATGTGAAGATTGATATCATTTACGTTGGATGAGTCAAAAAGGGGCTGCCAGTCCCAATTGAGAAGGAAAAGCTCTAGTGCAGGTACGTCGAGTGTGGACCAGTTGCGTTCCTCCCTTGTTTCTTTTACAATCCGCTTAGGAGCTCTTTCGGACGAGATCGTTGCAAGAAGCGGCGCATGGTCAGAGAGAGCGTCATCGAGTACTTTTACGTGAATGTGTTGGCTAGTTTGTTTAATAAACTTTTATAATGATGTCTTCCTCAAAATATTGCCCTAAGTTTACTACCAGACAAAAATCACAGGATTCTTCCAGCCTGTGGACTCTTTAAATGTTAAATCTAGAATTTCTAGACCTCATATGAAAATACCCGACTATTTTCAATCAAAACTAAGTCTGTTGTCACTCGCTCTCCGTCAAGGTCATGGGGGTTAGGAAAATCATTTCTTTAAATGTTAGAAGAGGTAAGACTCGAAGATCTCGTCATGCTTTGATGAAACATCTCTTATCGCTTAAACCTGACGTTATTTGCCTGCAGGATGTTAAAGCGAAAGTAGCTTCTGATTGCACAATCTCCTGTCTCTATTGCCTTCCATCGCGATTTTATGGGTTCTTCACAGGGAATGAGTACTAACCCTTGTTTCTCAAAGTTTAGATTCGTCAGCTTGCATTAAAGAGTATTCCAACCTTAGTGACTGGCATAGAGTCAATGTATCGTGTGGGGATTTTAATTTTTGTTTAATAAAGGTATATGGTCCAAATGTTAAATCGTTTCCTTTTTTTCAAGCCATCATTAATGACCATAAGTCTCATCGTTTGCCTAGTATACTCGTTGGAGATCTGAACGTGGACTTGGATAATGCCAAGGGTTATGCTAATTATCCAATAGTCCGTAAGATGGTTTTAAGCATGAACTTGGTTGATACGCTGGGGGTCAGGAACCCGGAGGACTGCATATCTTGGAGGTGTGGCAATCGCTTCTCGCGGATAGGCCATGCATTGTTGTCGCCTATAGTCTTCTCAAAAGTAAGTAGTGCATAGTATATTCAAGAACCAGCGTCCGACCACAAAATTGTAGAACTTGAATTTCACTGTAATATCTCAAAGAAAACATTTCTCCTGCCGAAATGGGTAGTCGAAGAACCCAAGTTCGTTGACTTGTTGAAGTCAACTTTGTCCCACCATTTCAATCCGTCGTATAGTGCACAAAAGATAAATTATATGCTTCAGCACTCCGTTTGCTATGCGGCCAGAACATTTCTGAAACAGCATCGAAAAGATTTCTGCGTGTTCCAAGGCAGGGTCAATAAAATTTTGAGAGACGGGTCTCTTTTCTGGAGAGAACATGTATCAGATACGATAAATACGATCAGATTGGCTGATATTGTGGATGAAGAGGCGAAATTGAAGAGAGCAAAGGAGAACAATCAACATCACCGCCTGAAGAATATGAATTTGTCTAATTCGACTCTTAATACTAAATTGATAAAAATAGAGCATCGGGGAGAGTCCTTACAGAAGTTGAAGACATTTTGTCTTTGTTTCATGAGGACTCTCAGGCTACTGTTGCTGGAGAAAGACCCCGTTTTCCGAGGGCAGTCAAGATTTCGTCTGATTCAATTTTTTCTTTATCGTCCATTACCGACTACGTCACTCATAAATTCAAATCAAATAAAGCATATGGTCCTGATGGCTTGGGAGGAAAAATCTTTACTCTTTTACATAAAGATTTAGCCCCCTTCTTGTTATGTTTAGGAAGAGCTATGGAAAAAAGTTGGAAGCTGCCTAGGCAGGTCACGAAAGGCAAGATCGTCTTGATTCCTAAAAAGGGAAACGGTACTGACATAAGTCAATGGCGCCCCATTACCATACTTAATGAGTCATATCGCATCCTTGCCGGAATTGTAGCTTCACATATGGAGCCTATTCTTAATAAGAAGATCGGATCGCATCAAAAGGGGTTTCTTAAGGGTAGAAAACTGGCAGATATTGCAAGAAACATTCGATGCGCAATTGAGGGCATTAAAGGAAAAAATCTTATGGAGCCATTATTGCTGTAGACTTCCGTAAAGCTTTTGACTCTGTGTCCCATGTGCATGTTATGAAAATGGTGAAGAAGTTTCTTCCTAAAGAATTTTTTAATCCAATTAGAGCTCTGCTTTACAATGGTTCTTCTTAGATTTCGATTAATGGAAAGGAAAGTCATCCCATTCTTCTCGGAAAAAGTTGTCGACAGGGCTGTCCTGCCGCTCCTCCTTTGTTTGTAATGGCTATTGAAGAGTTGGCCATTTCAATAAAACGCAAGTATGAGGGTTTCGGTGTATCTTTCAATGGTTCTAAACACATCATTGATCTTTATGCAGATGACGTTACTTTATTTGTGGAGGCCAAATCTGAAAGCAAGTAATTTGAAGAATTGAGATATTATTGTCGTATTTTGAAAAATTTAAAAGGAGTTCAGGACTAGAACTCAATACCAAAAAAACTTCCATTGTACCTATAGGAGATTGGCATCCTAAAAAGGACATTTATATCAAAAATTGTCCAGTAAATGAGAAGGCAGTCATCCTCGGAGTGGAGTATGGACGACAGAGAGGCTCGGAGAGGGATTGGCTCTGTCTTAAGTCAACCATTTACAAAAAAATATCACTTTGGAAGCGCCTTAATCTTCAAACTCGAATAGATTATTTCAACTATCATATAGTTCCCCTGGTTTTATTCAAGGCTTCCTTTCTTCCAGATTTGGCTTGGAATGTTGTTAAGGAGGAGAGAAATTGGATTCATGCTTTGTTTCACAAATCTTATGTTGAAGCGTTGATAAGACCAAGAGGTCAGCTAGGAGGAGGTCTGGTTCTTTTGTCAAAAGTCTTAAGGAAGATTTATATAAAAGTTCTCATAGATTTATCGAGGAGACCCAACTTAGAGTGGCGTGCAGTAGTCTCAAACTCTTCTATATACGAATACCTTATGATGGGTACACTGAACTCTAATGAACTCCTCACAGCAATTTCACCAACTTGGGCTGCAGTGCAGAGAATAATTTGGACTAGTACCCCTATCTTTGATTCTTGTTCTACGGTAGATATTATTAGGCAAAACATGCATAAATAATGAAAACCCAATGCTTTTGGAGTGTGAGGCGTTAAAAAAGGGTATGTATACTGTTCATGACATACCAAGGGAATGTAATTCCGTTTTTGCCCATGGTAAATTTATGTACCCTTTAAAAAAAGCTGGTATAAATCATCATCATCCAGGTCCATGGCATTTAAAGCTGAGCGTTTCTCCTACGGATGAGGTTGAGGTAAATAAAAAATGCCTTAAAGTAATTGAAGAGTTGGAACTGTCTAGCGTTTGGCTCGTTAGAATAAAAGAGTCCTTGTTGGAAGTGACGGAGGGAAAGAAATTCGCCTCTCAGTTCCAAATTTCTACAGGCTGCATCTTTTTTCATTATCCCTGCAAGGACTGCGGTAAAATCTTTTTTTTTTCCTCATCAGCAAGGCCTTGTGACAAAAATTAACATACTTAAATAAATAGGAAAATAGGAAAATTGTGCTTATTAAAATAAAACATAAATAAACATTCTAGTTTATAATTAGTTTCCCATTTAAAGACCTAAAATTCGTACCCTAATGAATTATGTAACAAAATCTTCAAATTCCATTGTTCATACATTTGTTGAGTGCCCGTATGTTTATATTTTGACGGAATTCTTGAAACTAAATTTTGAGTCTACAAAAGAGGCAAAGGGCATTATTTTGTATGGTTTCCCGAAGATACAGAGGAGTAAAGATCGCCAGCTTGAGGCAATTCATTTTTCTCTTCTTAGTGCCAAGGCTTTGATTGGATCCAAATCGACAAAAGGAGAGCAATTAAACAGAGGAATTGAGATCAATTTTAATCTCAGCTTCTGCTAGGTATTTTGCACTCGATTTAAAAATCCCTGCGGCTACAGGTCTGACATGGAATTATGCAGCTGACTTGATTAATTTCAAATGCTCATTTTCTTCACGTTATTTTAGTTATTTAAAAAGGCTTACGTCGCTATATTTTCGCTCGCATAAATCTAAATTTTAAAAGCAATTTTGATTGTACATGATTATGCTTTGGAATCCTCAGCCTTCTTAGGGGGAAGCAAGAAGGTTCCTCGAGTGGTAGCCTTCCTTCCCATGACATGTCTAAAAAGGAGAGCGGTGACCTTGTCGAGAAGAAAAATAAGATAAAGCTTCCCATGAACTACGACCGCAACGTGGAGTTCGATCCTGAGCGCTGGATACCCAAACGGGAGCGTATCGCCTTCCGTAAGCACCTCAAGCAAGAGCGGCGGAACAAGGGAGAAAAGTTCACAGGGCACAAGGCGGCAATTATGACTACTCCTCCAGGAAGGCCACTCCCAAGAGCCCACATCAAAAGACATGTTGTGTTCATTATATTTTATTATTTACTTGGTGTGTTTTTTTTTTAAAGTTATGTTTGTACACTTTTTTTATGAATAGAGGTTAGGTCTTTTATAGGTAATCTAATTTTAAACTATAATGCTTATTTATGTACCATGTACACAATTTTACCTATCTTTTATTTATTATTGTATATTTTATAGTACAGTTATAATATAGACCTTTAAGAAAAAAAAATATATATATATATAGAAATGTTCCCTTTTGATGTGTTATATCTTATTTGGATCTAAGAGACCATAATCATAAATAATTGAGCTAAGAGTGGAAGCAAACAATGGAACATGGATTCAAAAATAAGTAACATTCCAGTTATTCTCAATGAATTAATTCCATCATATTTTTGTTGTCTAACTTAATAATCTTATTATTTTAATTTGGGCAATCCAAATTTCTTGTAAATATTCGCCAAAATGAGATGCATCACAACTGTGTTGACAGCAAGATGTACTTTTTTCTTCATTACATAAAAGCGGATTTTAATCTTATAACATGGACTCCAAAGCGGTAAGCTTTAATTGTATAGAAAAACTCGGAAAAATATGAATCTGACAAACATACATAGAATAATTGACCCAAGATAGAAGAGAAAAATGATAACGCACGGGAAAAATGGTCCAGATACATGAGTAGGCAAGATTTTGAGTGGGATGGATTAAATACAGTACAAAGACTATTTTTATACTTATAAATAGTAGTATCTACTCACTCAATTAAATTTAGGTGCCTTTCACTCAAATATTTGCCTACCCGTGTATTTAGACACTTTTCCCCCTGGTCATCATCATTTTCCATTTCTATCGAGGACTACTTCTAGATGTCAAGTCCTATGGACAAGACTAAAGAAAAAAATACCAAGAATCAACAGTGCCTGAAGACGTCAGGGAATGTATTTATTGTAGGACTTCCCTCCTTCTAATCCTCATAATTATATACTATATTAGATTATTCAGCAGCAGCAGCCATTTAACTACATCCCTGACGTCTTATAGCTGGTGTTAGAATGTTTCACTCGTTGAAATTCCAGTATATATATTGGCCCGTGCCTGGACACAAAAAACATATTACCTTGTATTAACGTAAGAGATCTCTGAGTGATTGGTGGTGTTGCGACACATTGGACACTCGATGGAGCGACGATCCAGGGTCGGGTATTGATCAATGAACTGCCGAATGCACTCTACGCAATAACAATGTCCGCACTAAGAAGGGTAAAAAATTATATATATATATATATATATATATATATATATATATATATATATATATATATATATATATATATATATATATATATATATATATATATATATATATATACACACAGTCAAACCCGTCTTAGTGGTCACTCGCCTAATACAGCCACTCACATTTGTTCCGCAGAGAAAAATAGTACTAAAACTTTTGAGATTAGCGTCCACCTGTCTCTAATGGTAGTTTTTTTTTTTTTTGGGGGGGGGGGGTTCCTTGGTGTGACCGCTAGTGACGAATTTGACTGTATATAGGTAACAAAAAAATCTTCTCGAAAGTGATTAGTTGTGTAAAAGAAGAGTGAATAGTAATAAACATTATGAAATCAAGCATCACTTTACTTGCGGCTGTTGAGGAAATCAGTGATATCAGTTAGGTACTACGTGTTTATATGCCATAGCAAAACACCAATAGTCCAGATAGGCTTGGTTTGAAACCCAATATGCTATATGGTTGGTGCTCCTGAAACCATAGGGTTCCTTGGCGGTGGAGGTTTAATCACCCTAAATGAACAACATTTGCAGTTTTTGTATGCTTGCTATATTCCTGGTTACGTATTCTTACTGGAACTTAATTGCCAAGGCACTACTCTATGCATATATCAAAGAGAAAAAAGAGTGACGGACGAAACATTTTAAATAATAAATGATAGGTAAGCAAGATTCCCGCGAGTTTTTTTAATCAACCTTAAGAGGGTGCAGCATAGCAAACCTGTAAAACGCTCCACTGTCTTCCCAGCTCCTTTTGACAAATGGACACGGCTTCGGATTTTCGCCGCCCCTATTAATAAACTCCGTTTTTTTTAGATCCTCCAGATATAAAAGCTGTCCGTATGTTTTCTTGAAATAATTGTTGGCCACGATCTTATCATTGCCTAGTTTGAGCTTTTGAGGCTCAATCTCATGCTTTTCGATAATATAAATGGTTTCAAACTTGTCCTTTTCCCTTGTGGCGAGGTCTTTGGAAGGATTGGAAGATGATTTTTTCCTCTTCATGGCACCCTCAGGCGTGTCCGGCTCATCTTCGTACCTATGGATAGAAATACCAATATGCATTGAATTCAGTTTTTTTTTAAATATTAATATTATAAGTATCCAAACAAGAAAGTACTCATAACGGGGTACTCTAGAGGGAAGAACATTTTTCGACCGTTACAAATAAAAACCTTTTTTAAAGGATCCTATTTTTATACACTCATCGATTGGATTAAGAAACGTATTGGTTAAGAAAAATACACTTTCTTGATTAACTGAAGGGAAAATAGATATTCAAAGTGTGCTGAACGTACTTCAATGCAATTGATCAAAGGAGACACAAAGAGAGCATCAATTAGCAATAATTTATTTATATAACCAAAGGAACAAGGATTGGAGTTGAACTCCAATTCGTCCTAATAACCACTCAAGCAGAGAGGTTATTCAGAAACTGACCAAGGAGTTGCATAGACATAATGTTATTATTCGGTTACGACATATCTCAATTTTTGATTGCCATGTTGTGCAAAGCAACTGTTACCAGTGTGACAATGCCAAAATTACGTCACTGGAGTAATTTTTTACTTTCTCATTTCCCTTGAACAATCGAGGACCCATTATCAACTGTAAATTTTAAACCAATCTGAAGGGGACAATGCTTTTATAATATGCATTATTGTCCATTGTTTTCCTTCAATAAAAGTACATTTTCCAATGGATACCATTTTGTCATTTAGTGTAAACATGGTGGGCGGTTCCTTACCGAAGTCGTAGTCGCATGACACACATATTAAGCTCATCCATGGCAGCCACCATGTCAGACACCTGTCGCCAGAGCACACGAATGAGCTTGAACTCCTTTTTCGTGGCCTTGATAAAGGATAAATGTTTGTTTCCTTCATCAATGAGAATTGAGTTCAGGCCCTTATCGCTTCGAATAAACTTGAGCACAGCCCGTAATAACCTCTCCGTCTCGGAGTCCGTCCAGTTCCCAATCCGCTGATTATCCATGAGGAATACCCCTGCTTCCTCCAGCCTCTCGCTTTGCTGGAGAGACAAAGACGACCGCTTCAGCTTTTTGGACTTGAGATCCCCTTTCACAAAGTGAAAGATGGACTTTTCATAGGCCTCAATGTCCTCGTGGATTGAGCAGAGAGGACAAAGGGACTTGTTCGTTCGCCGATTCGACATTCTAAGATGACAATCCACGGAAGCACTCACGTATGACTCCAAAGGAGAGTCTCGGAGCATCTGTATGCCTTTGAGAACACCCTCACGGGCCTTTTCAGAGTCCTGAATACCGGTTACGATCTTATAGAGGATTAATCGGGAGTTGGAGTACTTCTCTGATATCTCCTCGAACTCTCGATCATTCACAACGTCGTAGAACTGGGCCATTTCCTCGTGGACGAGCTCGAGGAGGGAGTCTTCATCCGTGGATGATTCTAAGGAGTCCATGGCCGTCACGTACCAGGGCTCGGAGAACCTCTTTGGCTCATTCATTAGGCTCTTCACTAAAAAAAAGTTTTCTGTTAGACTTCAAAATAGTGTTTTACTTTCAATATGCAAAAAAAAAAAAAGAAGAAATTATTTTAAATAATACCATTTAAGCAAATTTATATTGGAAAACAATATAGGTCCATACATGGAATACTAGATACAGTATCTAGTATTTCTTGGTCCATATTACCATAAGAACTTTATCTTTATATCTCTATGGCTTTTTCCCATTTTCCCAATTTTTTTTCACTATCCTATTGTAAGAGCAACATTCTTTCCTTAGGTTCTATATATTACCTTTTTCAGTCACAATGTCTACAGAGGCTTCAGCTCCGGAGACGGCGGAAATATATTTTATCAAGTAGACATCCCTTAGTTCCTTAGCCTCCTCGGATAAGGAGTCATCTCGAAGCGTTGGGGGTATGCCTTCATGCCCCGAGTCCAGGACTTCCCTCAGATTTGTGATCGTGTGAAGCATTTGAAGAGTATCTGTTTTGATTCGTCCCTCATAGTCTTTGGCAAGGCTATTGAAATATGAAAAGGGATCAATGTGTTTCCAGTTGAACATTAGTCTCAGCCGTGAAGCTCTGGTATGTATTCAAGACTAGATAAAAACTGGTTTTGGGACTTTCTAAGAATTCAGGAGTCATTGTCGAGCACAGTTCTCATTCCTGAGTGTCGTTTTTGTTAACGGAGTGATGAGACGTTTTAACATTACTTTTTGCCTTAGTGTGACGTCATCAAAAACATCGGCAAGGGAGTAGTAGTCAGGTCTCTTGGCAATATGGGCAATCCTTGATATATACCTTGTTCGTAAATTCGTTTTCATAAAGAATAAAACCAAATATAAGAGTAATCCTTATCATTTGTTCCTTTAAATTATATGCTACAGGCTTTTATACATAAAAACGTTCACAATTCGTCACATTTTGTCGTCAAGTTATTTAGATTCTGACAATGCCAGAGTTTGGGTAAAACTCTTTTAAAGTTTAATCCCTGTCACCTTGACCAAGGTATATTGAAAGTCAAGGATTGTCCAAATTGACAAAATAGTTGATTTTTCGCTCGCCGGTGATTTTTAATGACGTCACAAGCATAAAGAACAACTTTTTGTGTTGCTATTCCTCCCCCTTACGTCATCAAAAATATATCGCTACTATATAACTTTTTGATGACGTGAAAAATAATAATAAGATTACAGATGTTTTACAACCATCGATATATAAAGATATAAAGAGCTTATTCCTTTCAATAGCAGATAAGCATCGTCGTTCAGCTGTATTCTGTGCCCAATATAAACAAAGTAATTTGTACTTCGCCATAGAAATATTTGTTTAATTTGGGCATAATGCCGTATTTCTCTGAAAAAAACAATAATATCTATGTTTACAACCCATGAAAGTATGGAGTAAGCTTACTTTGGACCTGACTACCTCTTATAATCATCACACAACCTCTCTAAAGGATCAAATATCATATATGTGTTCAACATACCAGAGTACATCCCGGTAGACCTGAACGGCCTCCGCCCATTCTTCTTTGATGATGTGAAGTCCAGCCAGTCCATTAAGTGCTGAGATGTGGGCACGATGGTTTTCCTCACATTCCACGGTGCTCTTCTCGATCATTTGATCCAGGAGTTCTTCCATGGTAATGTAGGACTTCTGAAGTGACATGAACTCTCCCCTCACGACCTGGGGATGGCAGCAGCTCTGTCGTAGGCGGAGCATGGGGCGAAGAATGCTCGCAATTGTGTTACAGTCCAGTTCGGAGAGCTTTAGAGAGTTCTCTTGAGGTAGTCGGCGCAGCTTGGCCAATATTTCCTTGGAGGAGTCGATGTGCTGCCGTCTAAATGAGAATAATTATTAGTATTAAAATTCGTAAATGGATGCAGTCACTAAATTAAATTATTAAGCCGTGAGACTTGAAAATTACTAAGAAATACAACAAGATTCATAAGTTGAAATCGAGCCATGAAAAATACTGATTTTTCAAAGGACATTAATGTGTTCACACAATGAGGGTTTCCAACAATATATTTATCAATTTTCATTTATTATACGTCCTTATTTGAGTTCATCAAGTTTGGAGAGCAATCGCTCGATATAAAGCACAGCATAATTATTACAATTCATCAAGGCTTTCTAAGTAACGAACATACATGTGGGACAACAGACAAAGAATATATTAGAATGCAATGCCCTGAGTTAGTGCAAATGTGAAAATCGTACTCTTATAATGGATATAAATTGTCTTGCTGACGGTGTCAAGTGGTGCTCAGTGGGACTTTAAATGTCGTGACATCGAAGATAAGTTATATTTCTCAACGGTCAAGTCTTATTTTGATGAACGCATAATTAAGTATTCAATGAAGCAAATGAACGAAATTCGCAGGATCTTGACTAGGTCGAAAGGATAGCAAATGGTATCTCTGACGTCATTCTAAATAAATGTTTACATCAGTACAGTAAAAAAAATCTATAACATATTGGTAAAAAACGTCTACCTCAATGAATAAGTTCATCAAGTTTGTTTCGTACCAGCTAGAACTATGATAGAAGTTGATCTCTATGTAATTTACTGAGCCTATAAAGTCTAATACTACTTAAGTACAGTACCGTCATTGCTACATGTTCAGCTGCAGCCTAAAAATGTTTTGCAAAGGAAATTATATGCTTATTATGAAGGACTATAGAGTAGAAGAGGTAAGTTCATTTCATGTTTTCCTTATGGAGGGTGAAACGTCCGCCATCTTATTTTTATTCATGATATCATAAAAACCTATAGTAGCGAGATATTTTTGATGACGTAAGAAACACATAATTCAATGTATTTCTCCCCGCATCCCGGTGTGACGTCATTAAACACAACTGGCAAGCGAGTAGTCAGATGCTATCTTTGCAGTATGAACAATCATTGTGCTTCAATATATATTGATGAGTAAGAGTGTTCAATCCTGTAAGTTTGATTCATGACGTCAGTGCCTCACCCGTATTTCGATATACCTTGACTTTTAAAATGACCGTGAGAGAGCATTCGATTTGAATTTTTTTAGACTACACGTTATTAATCATTTTGTTAAGTACGTTCATTCGCAGGATATAATAAGAATTAACAAACAGATATATTCTAATAGTAGTCATCATTTGAAGGGATTAACAAAATTAAGAAGTTAATTTATAATTTGATAAATAGAAAGTAAGAAAGAAGTTTTTTTTAAAGCATACCTATAAAAATGTTCTTCAACGGGTGAGAAGCTAAGCCAGTGGATTTGCTCTGTTTGTGGTGGGATACTGATCTGATTCAGTATATCTTTTTTGGCAGTGCGCCACATGATTTGAGCGAGGAGGTCTTCAAGGGCGGATACATTATTCTTGCAGTATTGGTCATAGATGAGGCTCTTCCACCAGTATTTATTCGTATAAGGATCGAATCCCAGGAATAATATCAGTCCATATAGGTCGTTGACGGATTTTCCTGAAGAATAAAATTAATCCTTCATTTTTTGTGTTAAGCCTTCGAAAAGAGATCTAGAATGAGTATTTGTAATGGGGAGACGCCTTTTTACCCTAATAGGATTTAAAATCCTTTATAAACGCTTCTAAACGGGTACAACAGCATCCTTCAAAAGGATATTACACATCTTTGTATTATTCATACCCATACCCATTCTATTTTAAGTTTTTTTTGTGTCAAGCTTACCGATGGGAGTTCCCGTCACACACCATCGATTCACGGATTTGAGACTCAGGGCCATTTCCGCAGTTTTTCTCACAGATGTTCCCTCAATCATTTGTGCCTCATCCAGGCAGATCCTCCACCACTCAACAACCGGAAGCGGGGAGGGAATGGCCATGAAGCGCTTGGGATTTCGAAACTTCCGTCCCTTCGAGGAATTCGAATGGGGAAGATTGATATGATTCGTTTCAGAGGTGAGGACGGTGAACGTCGTCACAATGAGGTCATAGTTCCCCAGAACACGGGGCTGAATATACCCCGCGGACTTGATACCCTTGTAGTAGAAGATTCGAAGACCCTTCTCGGCAACGTGCTTCTGTATTTCCTCGATCCATTGATAGGAGATGGAATCCGGGCTCACAATGAGGGAGGCCTTGCTCGGGAGGGGCTCGGATTCGCTCCAGCAGTGCGGGCACTTGTATTCTCCCCGGTAAGGGTCACGGAGATCGAAGTTGACGCATTCTGCATGCTGTCGAATCGTGCAGATGCTGCATTGAACATGGGTCATGTCGTTGTTCCCTGGCTCAAACTCGTCTGAGCCACAAATGCACTCGAAAAAGTCCGTTTGGTGAACCTTTGTGTCGAAATATGAGCCCTTCCAACGCTTGACGGCTATCTTGTAGGGCTCGTCTTCTTTTGCTAAACTCATCTCTAAAAACAGAAAAAAAAAATTAAAAAAATCGTGAATCGATATGAACTGCAATTTATGATTTAATAAAAAAATACTTAATGTCATTTCAAATCGCAGTTTAAAAATAAATAATAATATTTACTTTAAAACAATTTTCATTCTTGTTTATCAGTATGACAACCTGTGTTTGTTAGATTTTACATTTTTAGAGTACAAAACCCAACATTTAAGAGCTACTTCTCAAACGTATTTATATTTTTTTTGACAAATTGACATATAATTTTTATGTTTTTCTCAGATTTGACATAATTTTGTTCTTTTCATTGATTTAATTCTGGTTGGATAATATCCAGGCCATTCATTTAGTCAACTACGTATTCTTCATCTTATTATTATAACTCACCCTTCAAGGTATTATCATACATAGTCTTCAACTTGGAACACAGACTGCGTCCCTTCGTCTTTTTTTTCTTTTTTGGAGGCACAAAGTATCCATGGACATTAAAGCAAAAGGATCCCGACGGCCCACTGCCACTACAATTCAGGAGGACCCCACATTTCACTAAGTGCACAAGATTCATATTTATCCGCTTTCTCACAGCAGGGCCCACCTTATTATGATCCTTCTCTAGGGCCCTCTTAATGGCTGTCCCGCTCACATGAGTCCCATAGTCCCCATTGCTTAGTTTGATGAGAGTCTCTATAATGAGATCCAATATAGTCTTTGCTTTACCCTCCTTACACTTGAGGAACTTTTTCGGATTAAAGTCAGAGGGAATCTTTTTTCCCTTGGGTGCCCTTTTGGGTGCTCTTATTGTCTTTTCTTTCGATGTTTTATCACAATTCTTAGAGCGGGGAGCCGTCCTTTGTTTTGATGCCCCTGGAACAGGGGAAGAGGGGGGCCCACTCTCTATGGAGTACTCCGACTTAATCTCTGAAAGATTGTAGCTAAAGTCACCCTCCTCAACGCTCTCCATTCCTCCGCCGTCTAACTTATCACAATTCTTAGAGTGGGGAGCCGTCCTTTGTTTTGATGTCCCTGGAATAGGTGAAAAGGGGGGCCCACTCTCTTTGGAGTCTTCCGACTTAATGTTTGAAGGATTGTAGATAAAGTCATCCTCCTCATCGCTCTCCATTCCTCCGCCGTCTAACTTATCACAATTCTTAGAGTGGGGAGCCGTCCTTTGTTTTGATGTCCCTGGAATAGGTGAAAAGGGGGGCCCACTCTCTATGGAGTCCTCCGACTTAATCTCTGAAAGATTGTAGCTAAAGACATCCTCCTCAACGCTCTCCATTCCTCCGCCGTCTAACTTATCACAATTCTTAGAGTGGGGAGCCGTCCTTTGTTTTGATGCCCCTGGAACAGGGGAAGAGGGGGGCCCACTCTCTAAGGAGTCTTCCGAATCAAAATCTGAAGGATTGTAGCTAGAGTCATCCTCCTCATCGCTCTCCATTCCTCCGCCGTCTAACTGCGGAATCTCGAATTCCACAGGTGAAGCCGCTCTTCGCCTGGACTTTTTTATCTTCTGATACGACTCCTTAATATCCTTTAGAGGCTCTTGGTAAGGGGGAAGCTCCACTCCGGTGGTTCGTGGATGGCATAAGATGAGTGAAAGTATCTCCACCGTCTTTCCAAGGCCCATTTCATCCGCAAGGATCCCACCCCTTGATCGGGGGATGTAGGCAGGGAACTCTGAGACAACGAAGCCGGCTTCCTTGTTGAGGTAGTAGGTGGAGTCTAGTATGGGCACATAGAGAGGATGAATCTTATTCTTCTGCTCCTCTGCGTTGTTGGAAGCAGAGGACTCTTCTTGTCCTACCATCCATAGAACGGCGTTCCTTTGGTAAGGGCGAAGTTTGGGTTTTAGGCTTGGATGTTGGGGCTCATGATTGTTCGAAGCATTCCCATCCTTGATGAAGTGAGGTATTGTGTGCTTTAAGTGATGCGTTGTGAGGGAGTCAAATAAGGATTCGATGACTGGCTTGAAGTTTGAAGAAGAACCCTCCTCTTGCTCGAGCCCCTCTTCATCTTTTTCAAGGGTTACGTTGGTGAAATAGCGAAGTGTGAGGGCTCTGGTTTTCCAATTCTTGTTGTGAGGTGATTGAGACGGATACCCTAAACAAAATATAAACGATGCATAATTAGTGTGAAGAGAGGAATTTTTAATTTACAAGAAATATGATACATTATCACTTATGTTAACAAAATTTGCAAGTTTTAATTATTATTGTCCATAAAACTGAACGTTTAGGTATTCTTTCTATCTTATTCCCACCAACAATTAGGGACAAAAAGCAGATTAAAAATATATATTACAAAAGATATATCCCCGTTATCAATAAAACATAGTGTCAATAACTATTGCTTAGAATTAAAATTTAATATGCTCCCTTTGATTTAAAACTGCAATTTAATTATGTGAAATATATCCTTTTAACCTTAGACTTATATATTATTATAATTTGTCAAATGGTCATATTTTTCTTTTCCTCATAATGGGCTCATGATATTATTATTATAATATTCTACCTAAGGGCTTCAGCATCTTTGGGCAGAATTTAACGTGTAGTGTGAATGGAGAGAGCTCATGTAGACACAAAGCGAGTCCGGCCCTGTTATGAAGGAGGCCAATGAGTGTGTTGAGATGAGGAACCAGGGTTTCAACCTCCAGGAGGCTATAATCAGAGCTTCCTTGGAGGAGAAAGGACTGTGAAGGGGTTTGAGTATTGACATAGATCCGAAAGTCTCCATCTGAGGCGGCGGCGAGGCTTCCTTTTACTCCCAGGATGATGCTTTCCAGGATAGACAGGTCCTGAGTGCCTGAGGGGGGCAGAACCTTGAGATAGAACTCAGAGGACTCCTTGAGTGACCGAAGCATCCTTCAAGGGAAGGACAAGGGGCTCACAAAAAGAGACGACAATGTTTATAAATTTGAAATACAAGCTCAGTTCTGTGACGTCAGGACAGCTGTTGAAGACCCTCCTATAAATGTAAAGAAGGGAAAATGCAAGGAGAATATATAAAGGTGTGTCAACAACGAACTCTTTAAGGCAGGCAGGTTGGCGTTAGCTGACTCAGCTGTTGTATGACGTCATTGTTGAAATATGCATATTATTATTAGACATGGAAAAAAGTGAGGGATATTTTGGGCGTGTGAAAGGGAGAATGTCTGAAGGGTGCAATTGAGTTCAAGCTTCTTGTTATCACTATTCTCTTTCCTCCGAACGGAAGCAAAAACAAATTCAAATATAAAATAAATACCAAAGAGCATATATATATAGAGGTCTAGCTTCAGGCAAGCGCTATTGGTTAATTATGTTAAACAACGACCACTTTAGGGCGCTCATATTTACAGAAAGATAAATAAATAAAACAACTAAGAATTAGTTCATGATCCCTGGAGGTTGGGAGATGTAAATGCCTAATTTTATTCCGTATTAATTAATATTCATCTTATTTAAAAAAAATTGTGATTAAAAAAATAAAAATTCCTTGAATAAATTGGATATCAGTAATACTAAGCGTGGATTGAATCTTTTGTTTAATATATTAATATATATGATGAAATGATAAATAATAAGTATCAAGAAATAAACAAAGGCTCTATTGTAATAGTAATCCTCGACCGCATGACGGCGCCACCATCACCATTCGCCACAAAATCTTGTAGCTGGGTCTCTAGCAAGGAATACTAGAAACTAACTAGCTTCTAGTATTCCTTGGTCTCTAGTTATATATGCTCTTTGTAAATACCAAGGTAGTTAAAAGTAAGGTAGAGCCATTTTAACCAATGAAAGTAAAAAAAATACACCGCCACGCAACCTACCTCATGAGCATGACGTCACGTATGGCAAAAGAGGGTATATTGTATAACTAAAATATGTTAAATATAATCGAATTTAGTCTTTAATTAGATCATAGAAGAATTAATTATCACAATTCTATTAGAAAATGGAAAAATATTAAATTTTGTGAGTAATCATAAAATTTTGATGATTTAAAGTTGCTGATATTATCCAAAATATTTTCATGAAAAAGCAAACTCTTCAATCATTATATGTTAAAGCACATAAAAAACAATGAAATAAATTATAACAAAATCCTATTTATAATCATATATTATTACAAAGACATATATAGAAAAAGTATATAATTTATGAATTAATACAAAACAAAATATGGTTTTAATCATATATTATATAATATTATTAGAAATACATATTAAGAAAAAAATATATAATTTACAAATTATTACAAAACAAAATACTGTTTGTAATCATATATTACATAAATGTTATTAGAAATACATATTTAGGAAAAAGTAAATAATTTATTGGAGCATTTAATTAATCCACTGTTTCATTTTTCTCTTAAACTTTTTTTATGTCTAGCTTTTTGCTCTTGAAGGCGGTTTTTTCAAATTTTATTTGGAGAAATACACGAATTTGAGCAAATTTATTAAGAGCTTCCAATGGAACTGACGGCACCTTAGACATTGATTTAGAAACTCTTTTGTCATGACAATTATCTTCTGATGAACTTGGAAGTAATACTTGTGGACTTGGAGGTTGCTTTGAAGGAGGAGGTAATGATGAATTAGAAGATTCATATTTATCTAAGCATTCTTGAGTAATCTGACGATAATTTCGTTTTAATATTCTATCATTCCTTTTGGAAGATAGTTCCATGGACGTATATTCCGACAAGTTTGTTTCAATTTTTTTATTTAAATTAAGTGTCGGAACTACTCCTTTCTTGATTTTCTTTCTAATAGAAAGGTTAAGAAGCTCATGCATTAGATCTCTCTCATAGTCTTCTTCAGTGAAGTGCAGACTACATATAAAGGATGATGCAGGCTGAAATGTCGAATCTCCTCTTTTGCATGCGATGGTCCAAGCTTTTCTCTGTTTGATGTTGGTTGGAAACGAGTGGTACAATACATTGTGAGCATTGGGATCCAATGAAGGACAAACAGTAACTGCACACTGTCTTTTTTTCTTTTTTTATATTAATTGAAGCCATTTTTGTAAGAGTACGATGCACTAATGACAGGCTTGTTGATCGGAGTTTTTTCTGATCGGCGATCAATAGCGATATAGCGATATTTGATCGCTGATCGGAGTATCGCAAAAGGTCCTGATCTTTATATCTTTTGATCGTAAGAAAATCACTAAAAAATAGCGATCCGATCAATTTGTATAAATTGACTAAAAAAGAAAAAATGTTTGTAATAAGGATTTTTGAGACAAACCCTACATTTCTTCAAACTTAACTAGGTTCACATTGACCAAAATCAATTACAACAACTTATATTTGTTTAGAAAACACAAAATACAGACTAACAATAATGGAAAAAGCCAGTGTGTGCTATCCTGATATATTTTTTGTCCTAAAATATACAGACAGACGACTATCCAGAAGTCATTGTTTTGGAGCTCATAGGCTATGGGAAACATTTATTCTGGCATCTCCTGTCTTAAAATATGCAGACATATGTCAATTGTGGAGCCAGAGTGTTGGAGCTCATAGGCTATGAGAAACAATCATTCTGATATTTTTGTCCTTAAATACCAGACAAGCGCCTATGGAGAAGTCGTTATTTTGGAGCTCATAGGCTATGGGAAAAATCATTCCATTGCCATATAAAGATGAATACTTAAAAGGTTTGACTGTAAATACATTCTAATTTTTACTTAGAATTAGTATTACATAAGTATTTTTTTTTGTTGATCGCAATTAAATTGATCGGATCGCTGATCGGAAAACCCTGATCGTTGTATCGCTATATCGCAAAGAATTTATGATCGCTATTTTTGATCGGATCGCTATTTTTTTCCTGATCGCTCACAAGCCTGACTAATGATAATTTGAGTAGTGATGTTATATATAGTAAAATTATTGTTTATGTTTTCTGCCAGACATGACGTCACACGAAAAATATTTCGGAACCTAAGTTTACATTATGAAATGGCGGGGGTTGGTAAATACCTTCTGTTCTGGCCGACTTGGCCTGCTACATCAATGAAATTAATATTCCTCAAGAGAGGAGAGAGAATAATGATAACAAGGAGCTTGAACTCAATTGCACCTTCAGACATTCTTCCTTTCACACGCCCAAAATATCCCTCGACTTTCCATCTCTAGCACTCACACCAAGGAGAATATAAATAAGGTGAGGCAATGGGAATCGACGTAGGCAATTGCAGGGCGACAGCTGACTATTTTATTGTGATATCACAAGTGCTACGCTTGAATGCTAGTTCAGTTTGTATTGTAAAGCGAAAATGTGATATCCTCGAGGAAGTAATGGTGTTAGTGCCATTCCCTCTTGCTATAATCCTCGAGATGCATAATATTTTGCACTTCCGACGAGGGATCCCAATATCCAACATCTGTGGATTGCACGATGCAGAAGATCCGATAGGATCTGCGATCGTCATTTTACTCCAGATGACTTCCAAAGGAATATTCAGGCTGGAAGTATAGGAAGAAACTTTAGTCTCAAGTTGTTCCTACACTCTTCATCCCTGGATCACCCTCCTCAAGTGTGTCCAAGTCCTTCAGACAGGTTCGTCAAGAAGCCCGTGAACGAAAAAAATTGTGAGTTGACTAGTGAGAAGGATTAAGGAACTCTCAGTCACGAAAATGAAGCAGTCCTGCTACAAAGCTAAGTGCCTCAAACTTGGCTCATAACACTTTAAGGAAACTTTAATTAAACCTCTTTCGAAAAGGATTATACAACGATTCAAACAAGAAGCTTAGTGAATCCTTTGACAAAGTTCATTCGTGGCTACTCAAAAGAAGATGTAACTACCGCCCTCATTCTACGGAGCATATGTACCCGGGCCTTTGAGTACTTGCGCTCACGGAAACTCATTCCTCTGCCTAGTCGGCAAACACTGGAAAAATTCCAATGACTGTTCCAACGAGGGTCTCTCCTATATTGCTGGATACTCAGGAGGTTTAAAGAACTTCAACCACATTTGGTGAAACAGAGGAGTAACATTGAAGGATTTGAAGAAACACAAAGTCCTTGGATTGAGTTATTACCGCCCCTTCTCCCGATTTTTGATGTTCTGACACCTCTTAGAAAATCATTTCCATTTTTTCATAATAACCATCAAGACGCAATCGATAAAGACCCCATGTTTTTCTAAGAATTTTTAAGCCACTTATCAATTTATATCCAAATTGGTCAAATAAATTATTATTGCTTTTGTAACAGATAAAAAGAACACGGATTCGAGTCAATTTTCTTAATAAGTTACTTAAACTGAAAAATGCTAGTGGAAAATTTAACACATAGGGCAGGTTACTAATTAGCGTAATTGTATTTATATTCTTATGTTCCCCTTTTTGTATTTACATATGTATAATTCTATAATTGTGATTTATAAATTTATTGAAATAAATGAAAATCTTGAATTTAAAAATTATTTTTATTGTTTGAAACTATTATTGGCTAATTACTTAAAATAATGAATACAAATGATAAATCATTTACTTAACAAATTTTTCATGCAACATGGGTTCTGTACACTAGCACAGAACAATATTGTAATGAAATATTTTCAATTGGAAGATAAAGTTGAGAAATAATTACTAAATCATTGCAATAAAAAATAATGTTTTTTCATTGTAGCATTCGTGACGTCACAAAAATTTTCCTTTTGATCAAGAGCATAAGTCAAAGATTTCCTCTTTGACTCACCTTATTTATATTCTCCTTGCTCACACATCACTCCACAGCAAAGCAATTCCTATGAGAAATTGATTTTGTAAATATAATAATAAATAAACATATGACGTCAATGTTGAAAACCTAAGTCCAATAATAATAAAAAAACACAACGTAAAGTTTCCTGTTCACTCACCTTCTTTATATTCTCCTTGCGAAAATGACTCAACACGTGACGTCATAGGCTTCAAGTACGTAAGCCCCAATCAAGGAATACTAGAAACTACTAGCTACTAGCTTCTAGTATTCCTTGGCCCCAATCAATTCAATGGTATCCTATGAGCAACGAGCTAATTAACACGATTTCATAAAGGAATATCCGTTTATATATCCATTATAATGGATATATTATTAGTTTTTTTATTTTCTTAATACATAAAAATAGTCGATCAATATTTTGCAACCAATGGTGCTTAATTGATTTTAAGCCAACGACGTCATACCTTGACTTTTTATACTTCTCTACTCTCTAATGAGAGTTTGTATTTTTTCTATGATACAAATAACAAGCATATAGGATTACAAATACATTATTTAAATCCGGTGATGTCATTAGAACTACTCATTGAAATATATTAATAAAGTAAGGATGACATCACTGGATATCTTTATACTTTTTTTTGTGTACTGTGTCTACTTTGTTAACTTTGTATTGACATATTCCAATAAAATAAACACTGTTTTAATCCTAACTGCTATGATATTTATTTGGGAACGATGATGAGCCGAAACATGTGTTAATCACATCAGCTGCCCTGGATATTACTACTACTACTACTAATATGTGAATCCCGTTTATTTGCCTCATGTTATCCCGAGTCCTTCGCCTTCGTCCGATTTCTGGTTTCCCGAGGTCATCCCCCTCCTCCTCTTCCTTTCTGTTCTTTCGCCGTCATCTCTCAGACTACTATGAGACTCTAGGCATCTCTCGCAACGCTTCAGGCAAAGACATTAAGCAAGCCTACTACGCCAAGGCCAAGGAGTATCATCCCGACGTCGCAGGGGATGATCCCAGGCTGCAGAGGCCTTCAAAGCTATATCAGAGGCCTACGAAGTCCTAAACGATCCACAAACACGAAGCAATTACGACGGATCATCTTCCTCCTTTGGACAAGAGGCTCACTCTCAACAACAGCGAGGATTCTCATCCCCCTGGGAATTCAGAGTGAGTCAGAAGGGCCGTAGACTGAAATGATCTCTTGGAGTCTGGGGTTCCAGTTCATAACGCGACCACTCTAAGAAAGAGGTGGTCCTTACTAGGGCTGTCAAAATTGCTCAAAATGTCATTCGAATATTTGTTTGAAAAAAAAATCACTAACTCGAACTATTCGTATATCTGGTTGCCCATTTATCGCATTTGCCATGTAGCCCATATACGGCAATAATGCGGCAAAAACATAGTTAGGATCAGATCATTAAATAATCATATATAACCTATATAATATTACAATTCAATAACGTTCATTCACAAAACAGATGGAGGCACTTGTACCGCGGGAGTGGGTTTTTTTTTTTCACATTCAAATATTAATTTGTTGCTTGTACAGCAGGAGTGTTTTTAACATTTAATATTAATTTCACGTTCGAATTCGCTTTTGGGATACTATTCGAATTCAAACTTCGAATATTCGTTGACAGCCCTAGTCCTTACAGACGACACAACAGGGGGATTATATTTAATCATTTTTCGAAGTGTAAAATTTGGCAAGTGGACGCTTATACAGGGTTGACCGTATTTTAAAGTATTATTATTATTTATATTTTCATACTGACACACACGTAATATACAACTTCTCTAATTCATTTTAAATATGAGACTATGAGTATTTACATTTATAAGAGTTTGGTTTTTACACATACTTGAATTGAAAGTGAGTCTCACCCTTTTTTCCTCTCCCTTTTACGGAGACATAATTATAAAAGTCTTTATATAATATAAAGTTGAATTCACTATTTTTGCCATCCCGATGTCATTTATTCATTTATTTTGTTAAATATTAATCAGATAATATTTAAAAAATCAACATATATATATATATATAACAAAATAAAAACAATCATTATGTTTAAAGGCCTTTTAGGATATAGGATTTTTTATAATGTATAACATCGAATCATTTTAAATGTCTTTATTGCTTTTAATGCATTTCTCCCCCTTAAAATGGTGTTGATTTAGTTGACCTCCTTGTAGAAAGATATAAGTCCTTTTTGGGGGGTTGTAATCCTTCCAATGATTTGGAATTATTTTCATTGCGTCTCCTCCATATGTTTTGAGGATTTCCAACAAGACCAAAGAAGATGTCTCGAAGTTTTGGGTTCCTCGCCACAGAAGGACCATTTTTGAGGGCTTTTTATAAAAAATATTCTTCTTGTTCCCCTTTTTTTTAGTCGGAAGTCGACCCAGAAGACCTATTTCGCCGTGTCTTTGGCGAATTTTCCGCAATTACGGTGGCCGGAGTGAAGGGATATTTGAGGACTTTTCTCCCTTTGGCCTTGGATCCCATGCCTTCGAGGTCACGGTCTCTATTCCCTTTATAGATGCCGTGAAGGGAGTCACCAAAAGTGTGGACATCGTCCAAGCAACCAAAACCTTCCCCCGGGGTCCTCCAAGACTCACCAAGCGGACCATTGACCTCAGCATACCGCCAGGGATCCAAGACGGGCAAACACTCCGCGTAAGCATCGGAGGCGCCAAAGAAGTCTTTGTGGTCGTGCGAGTAGAAGCTTCCTCGGACTTTCGTCGCTCCAACAACTACGACGTTCACTCAAACGCTTCCATTTCCATCGGGCAAGCTATCTTAGGGGGCGTCCTACGGGTCAAGGGTCTCTACGAGGACCTCAACGTTCGAATCCCTCCCTGCACCAACTCTGATTCAACCCTACGCCTAGAGGAGCGAGGCATACGCAAGCTCAACTCCAGTGGGGGCTACGGAACGCATTTTGTACACCTTAACATACAAGTACCGGAGAACCTATCCAAGGAACAAAAGGAGCTAATCTATAGATTTGCAGCCCTGGACAAGAGTAATAATCTCCCTGGGAGTGTGAATGGCTTGGAGGAATTCTTAAGTAGAAGTAGTACTTCAGAGGAGTCCATTAGTGAAGAAAAAGAAGAAAAAAGTTTTCCCAAAGAAAGTGAGGAAAAGGAGGGATTCTTTTCTAATATAAAGAAAAAACTGTTTGCACAGTTTTCTTAAAATATATCAAAAATGTTTCTACGTCTTGTGTCACGCCTTCGTCCTCCTGGATCTGCTCAATTATTTACATCTGCACGGCTGAGATGTAGTTCTAAGGAAGAGGATTTCCTTCCCGACTACTATTATGTCCTTGGAGTATCTCGCTCATCCTCCAATAAAGAAATCAAGAAGGCGTATTTCGACTTGGCTCGAAAGTATCATCCGGATAACAACCAAACCTGGGAGGGGCGCCATATGTTCCTTCTCATAGCTGAAGCATATGAAATCCTCTCCGACGAGCTCAAGCGTCAAAAGTATGACGAATACGGAACCCGATCCACGGTCATGGGCGGAACAACCTCAAAGGGCCCGCAGCGGGCCTCCACAGATGAAAGCTATGACTCCGAGGAGCTCTATGAAAAGATATACCGCTGTCGACCCGGCTCCAAGAACTTTGAGGACGAAATGCATTACAACCCCTCACTGGAGTCCAGTCGTTTAGATTCCACTTATGAATTCAAGGTGGATCTTAGCTTTGAGGAGGCCGCACTCGGTACTTGCTTTCCCATCGATCTACGATTCAAGGGGATCTGCTACTACTGTAATGGGAGCAAGTCAGCACCCGGGTTACCGGAAATATTTGTCCCTTTTGTGAGGGCACAGGAACGGAAACAGAGAGAATTGGGCATACAGTGACGCGAAAGGCTTGCTCCTATTGCAATGGATCCGGTGTTTACATACGCTTCAAGTGTACACAATGCTACGGGACGGGAGTATACGTCTGGGTTGTAAAGCATGATGTCTCCATACCCCCTGGGAGCGAATCAGGACAAGTACTCAAGATCCCCGTCAATGAACTTGTCCTGGAACACTCCGTATACAAAGTAAGAAACTTTTATGTCTATCTGACGGTTCGTCCATCACCCATTTTCACTCGTGATGATCTGGACGTCCGCTCCGTGGCTCCCATTTCCCTTGCTCAGACACTTCTCGGGGGCAAGACCAAGGTTCAGGGTCTCCATCACCCTGAAGAAGAAATAGAGTTCGGCCCAGGGCAGCGGAGCGTTCTAATTCCTAATGGAGGAATTCGACGCACCGATGGGCGACATGGCTCCCATGTCGTAGAACTAGTTCTAAACGTGACTCCCGTCTCAGAGCCTCAAGAGGACATTCTGAAGGAGTTTAGCGCCATTTCTGGATGGAATGGGGGTACGATTAATGGGATTGAGTCTCAGACCTCACATAAGTACGAGCTTTGTGTCATTGATCCCCAGGACATCACAAATGAGCATGACTTTAGTAAGAGAGATGCAAATGGAGAAAAGAAGAGTGATGAGGCGGATGAGTGGACTAAGGGCCTCATTAAGTCTGTTATGAACATGTTTAAAGTATAGTCATATTAAAATCTATTGTGATTTATGTTCTTTTTTATTTAAATATAATATGAACTGATTTTTTATAGAATCTTATCAATTCATTATTGTATGATATCCGTTGGGTCCTCAATTGGAAATTATATTAAAAACATTAAGTTTCGATGAAACTGTAGGTTCTATCGAACCTGCGACCTTTTCCCCTCAGTACACAAATTTATCACCTGCGACCTGCAATTGATAGATGAACAAGCAGGGATAGTTTTTAAATAATGGACATGAATATATTGACATTATAGCAAATAATGGGCTTACTTGTATCCCTTGACACCTCGATGAAAAATACCGGTATACAGGGAAAGAGTAGGGCAATATATTTTTTCGGGAACAACCACTCACACAAAATATTTCTTAGCAATCCAAAATCCTCTGTCGCGGCATATCTATCATATTAGTTTGGGTTTGAATTATATAACCCACATTGGTATTATTATTACTATATCAAGCAGTGACTTGTTCTCTTTGTTTGACTCTTTCCCTAATGGCGGCATTAGTGGAGTACTTGAAGTACTCCATTGCATCTAAGAGATCTGATTGTTGATAACAGCTGATGCATTACTGAGGAGAGCATCATCGTGGGTTTCTTTTTATTATTATCACTGAAATACTCAGTTGCTACCAAGGAGAATATAAAGAAGGTGAGTGAACAAGGAAACTTTACGTTGTGTTTTTTTCTTTTTTATTGGACTTATGACCGTCAATGTTGAAAACCTATATTATTTATATTTTATTTACTACATCAAGTTCTCAAAGGAATTGCTTTGTTGTGGAGTAATGTGTGAGCGCCAGGAACAGCCTCAAGTCAATTTTACTGTTCAAGAAAAGTTCATGAAAACGGCTGTGACTCGTAAGCCTGGATAACGGTGAATGGAGCCCATGGAGTGCACATCCTCCGTCGAAGTAGAGGTCATGGAAATATATAGCCACTCTTCCATGTCAAAGAGGGGATCTACGTCTGTAACATGCAGACAGAGTCCATCTTCTCCGTTACTTGGAAGATATATATTCTCATAGAGGACAAGGAGTTGAGAGAGAGAAAAGAACCTCCAAACCATGATTCAGGCTTTCCCCAGCTAGAACTGGAATGAAAGGACGAATTGTACAGGCCAACAAATTTTGGCAATCTCCTTGATTGAATGAAATGTACATAGATAACTAAAATGAAACCTCCTGAATCCAAATCTGGCCTTACTTTTCTGTGGCACATCCAGATTTTTGAGTTTTTTTGAAAAGGTCACTTTATGATCAGTACAATTTTTAAATACGATTCTTCGTTAGTATATTAAGTTTAAAAGAAAATTAATAAAATAATATTTGTTTGTGATGAATTAAAAAATAAAAAATGGTCATTCAAATTATTTTCCTTCCATTCAAAGTCCTGGTATGATCTCAAAACTGGTGAAAAAGTAGTCAAAATGGTTAATTTCAAAGTGATGCCTATAACTTCTTGGATTTTTATGAAATGCTGCAAAAGAGACCATATTCCTATAGTCGAAACCCTTGCCAATCATGTTAAATTAATGTATTATTAGTTTAATCATTTAACGACATATATTAGGAAATGAATAAAATTAATAAGCGCTTTTAATTACAATTTTTTGCTAGGTTGGTGACCATTTACAATGGTTGCGGGATTTGAAATAAGAAAACTAAGACATATTAAACATAGATAAACATAAAGTATATTATTGTACTCTCTGATTACATTGAAATTTTAAACTGGTTCAAATTTTCTTTTTGCACTTTTTCGTTTGTATACTTTATCAGAATCCCTTTGAATCGTCCAACAATAATCCGCCATCATATGTTGCGGGATTTAATATACAAATATAGATTGTATTTTAGTCCCTTAATACTTCTTCTGGATTTACTGGTTGTCATGAGTGTTTTCAATAGCCTAACGAATGATTCATAACGATATATTAGTTACTCAGTCTTCAAAAAATATTTTTCTCCAAAATCATGTCTCCAAGATCAAAGTACAAAAATGATCCAAATAGTTTTTGCTACATATGTGGATACTTTACATTCGTTCGTGATCGTCGAGACATAACCGAATTTATTGAATATGCTTATAAAGCATATTTTGGACTTACCCTTGGGGATCAAGACAAACAATGGGCCCCTAAAAAGTTATTAATTAGCTCAATGAAGGCAAGCCATGCATTATTTTCCTTTGGATTCATTTTCTTTAAGTAGTCCTTATCTTTTATGAGAGTTCGAATTTGCGGTCCATTAAAACACCTTTTCACCACAGTGATGGAGCTGCCTCTATCCTCGCCCTCTTCTCGTATTGCATCGCTCCAGAAGGCCCCTGAACTTCACTACCTCTACATTGATACACGCCTGTGTGAACGGAAACATCTAACAGCTTCATTGTTCTAAAAATATCTTGCTGAATTTCTGCATAATTATTTTCTTAAGATATGTCGTTTTATTCGTTATGAAGGGTTTACTAACTTCCTGCTTCCATATTTTATAATATTAAAAAATATGTTATCACTTTTGTTTAAAATGCCCTCACTTGAAAATAGCCTTCCTTCACAATCCAGCTCCATCCCTGGAAACAAATTTGTTAGTTCTTCGTGCCCCACCTATTTTGTCCCCCCCCCCCCTTGATATTGTAGTCTAGCTATGGGTCTGCAAATAAATATTTATTGCATATTACCACGAACTAAACTAGAACTGTAACAGAGTTGTTATGTATCCAAATATCTAAACTACAGGATAATATTAAATTAGTTACATAAGCAGATGAGTTATGTCTTGGCAATCCGCAATATTTTATTATGGAAACTGCACAAAACACGCACTGTACCTTTAGGCATTTTTCAATAATTGATAGCAATGAATGGTTTCTTTTAAATAATTCCTTTTTAAATGAATAAATAATAATATGCATATTTCAACAATGACATCATACAACAGCTGAGTCAACTAATGCCAACCTGCCTGCCTTAGAGAGTTCGTTGTTTACAAACCTTTATATATTCTCCTTGGTTGTTACCTTCACTTCAAATAAAGAACACATATCTCTCTCATCTCTGTCTCTTTATTTATTGAGGTAATCATTTAATTAAGTTTTGCCGCTGCATCAGGAATACAGCATTACAGTCCTTTTGGGGTTGGTATATCATCATCTTAGACAGTCCACTTCGCTTTACATCCTCCATATAAAATGTGTCCAAAGCTAATGCGCCATTCCCATGAAATCGTAGAAGAAAACGGTTTTCCCACATAAAATAAAACATAGTAAAACAAATTTCCCGGGTAACACTAAATAGTCTAAATACACCGCCAAGTTATCCACACTAAAAATGGTCCAAACCTGACGATTTTAATAATTCGCCATAGGGCTGGGCGATATGAGAAAAAGTTAGATTTCGATTTTTTCCCCAAAAATTTTCGATTTCGATTTTATATCACGATATGAACAAAAACACTATTTTTTTATTTTCTGGTCAAAAAATAGCATTACATAACAAAAATAGCTCAACAGACTATTCAGGTTTCACAGAACAAAAACCAAATGGTTGTACAATCTTTTGTTAAACTAGACCCTAGCAGGTCATTAAAAAAAAATACCAGTAACCTATATATACCTTTAGTGAAAATTGTAGCAGCTTTCAAAAAGGTGTACGAGGGCGAGGGGGCATTGCCTGTCTTGGATAACTGTGCGTAATCTAGAGGGTGGCATGTCTTAAATGCTGCAACAAATTGCTGGTGTTTCCCGTTTTAGCAGCTACGTTCTTTCTACATATTTTGCACAGTGTATTGCTCTGTTCTTTGTCCGACTTCAAGAACCCAAAGTACCTCCAAGCAGCTGAACTTCTCGCGCCCTTCTTTTCAACGATATCGTCCGGACTCTCACTTAATTCCTGTCCAGAACTCCCGGCAACAGAGTTTTCGGTCATTTTATAGTCTTAAAATTAGTTTGACTGGTTTGGTTTGGTTTGACTGGCTGTAAACTTCACCACGGCTTTGCGTTTGCACTGCTGCTTCTACACGTGTGTTATGTTGTGGTGTGCGCAACTCAATTGACGTGGCTCTCTTCCAACTGATTGGTACGTGCGGCGCTGTTTAGATATAATTGGCTATCCCCGTGTCTGTGAAAACTTTGATTTTTTTGAAGGCATCAGCTTAATAGCCTGGTTCGCACGCAGATCCTCGTGCATGTCCGCCCAACTTCGTGAGCTTTTTTTTTTCCACATCGAACATGTCATTTTCAATCGTTAGAAAAAAATTACATCGCGAATAAAATCGAAATCGAAAAAATCGCCCAGCCCTAATCGCCAAAAACACGTTAAAAACTTTGCCCGAATGAGATAAAACATTTGGCGATTAATTAGTTTTCTGGGAGTGGTCACTAAACACCTCAAAATTATTGTCAGAAAATACTTAGGATCAAATGAATCGTTTAGGGGAGTCAGGGATACTAATGAAGAGACGAAACGGAATTCGATTTTATTAATAAAGATATGGTAAATTATTTATTTTCTCTTTATTTGTCTAGAACCCAATATGGAGTATTAATTTTTCCTCCGTCATTTTAAACCTATATTTAATTATTGTAGCATCTATCATAAGGAAGACTTCCTCTGAATCTATTGTTTAATAAGAAAAATATATTATAAAAATTATAAGAAAGCAAAGAGGAGTAGAAAACTTAGTACATGATAATTATAATCCCAGAATAAAACTTTCATATTCTCCAATTTCATTGAATATACTGTAAAATAACAAATTTTCTTGGGAATTAATTTTCATCGAACAAATATATTTTTCCTGATTTTATGGAGAAATGGCCCAGGATATAATTTTTTTTGATGACAAGTGGAAAAAAAATGGCCAAATAAATCTTGGCCCCCTTTAATAAAACTCAACACAAGGAAATCATTGATTTATCATTGCAAAATAAAATGTTATTATTACTCAATTAATTGAGAAAGTAGCATTAGGCAAACTAAATTGTTATTTCGGCTAGGACGCTTTTATTACCGACTGACATAGAAAGAGAAAAAAAACTGAAAACATAGAGACATCTCTATGGCCTCTCGTTTATAGTATTGAATTAATCACAAACCTCTCCCTTTCATAACAAAAGCTGTTATTATTATTATTATAAACAGCTTGATTTGTTAACTCTAGAGGAGGAACCTGATACGGAGTTCCCCCCTGGTTCGGAGTCACTTATTCGACAGGATTCCTGGACGAGGGGAACTCCATCGTCTCTTGTCGGGACTGACTTGTTCTTATGGTAAGTAGTTCATGCCTCCCTCATCACGGAAGGCTCTCTAGGCGTCCTCTCAAAGCTTATTAATTTCTTAGCATTTTTTTGGCCGATTTGACGACGAGAGTGAAGGAGGAAGACAGTAAGGACCGCCCCTCATAATTCATCTAGAAGATGGTGAGTGACGAGGAGACGCCACCCGTTCTCCTGTGCTCACACCATGATACGACTCTTCACGGAGACTCCCTCATCTTATATAATATATATATAAATCTTTAGACATATTCTAATAAATTTTATTTGTTTTTCAGCGTAGCTGAGGCTCTGATTATCGTCATTTCAACTATATCATAGGTGACTGGACTAAATTATCAACCGAAGAGGGATCCAGGACGCCGGAAGTGATGTCGGGATTGTAATCATTCATCTAAAAGTACGGAATGAACATCAAAGACAGTCCTCACGGAGGAGGCATGTGCGATAAACGACAAGGAGGACTGTGAAGCACGGATTGGGAGTTCATAGGGGACGTAGCCAGCGATGGTGAGTTCCGAGAATACGCCCAACCGTTTCTCCTGTGCTCACACCAAGATACGGCTTTTTATTTAAAATATAGACCAAACAAGAGAAACTCCCTAATATCCTCTTCGGGATTGGCTTGGCTTGTGATTGTAAGTTATTCAACTATTAGTTCCTAAGGCATCTTATAAATAATTTATTTGTTTTCAGCATAGCTGAGGCTCTAATTATCGTCATTGACCATATATCATAGCGTGGCTGGACTAAATTATCAACCGAAGAGGGGATCCAGGGACGCGGACAGTGATGTCGGATTGTAATCATCATCTAAAGTACGGAATGTACATCAAAGACAGTCCTCACGGAGAGGCATGTGCGATAAACGACAAGGAGGACTGTGAAGCACGAATTGAGAGCCATGGGGGACGTAGCCAACGGGTTCTCCTGTGCTCCATCCAGATACGGCTTTTCATTCAAAACCACCACCACCCGAGTCGGACTGTGATGTGCAATATAAAATGCGTTATTTTG
>CP045907.1:3004796-3023609 GCA_013387185.1 Caligus rogercresseyi | reverse complement strand
GGTTTAAAATCTGTTAAAATATAACATCAATTGCAGTAAAATATAAAATATTATCTTCATCTTTTTTATATACGCCATAACGGCGCAACTTTATTCAATCATTTTGATGTAACATAACATATTCTGCTTATAAAACGACTAATAAAACACATAAAGAGATAACCAGTTAAGCATCTTTATACAATATATTGAAGCTTACAAATAATTATGTGAGATACACCTTTTCCACTATATAATCAACACAATCCTATCAAATTATGAGGGAGGGATATTTTTTGGGTTCGTAATTTATAAATATAAAATTGTGTTTAGGTCGCAATCAAATTTATTGTTTCTTTTTTTAACATAAAAGTAAATAAAATATTTCCAACGTAGTTGTACGTCTAAAAAATCGTTAAAAACTAATCTCAGATTGTCAAAAAAATTGTTAACCTGAGTGCACTCTAAAATAAAATGCTCTCAAAGTAAAATATTGTATCTTGATTGAGATCGATACTAATAAATAAATCTTTCTTGTCTTTCAACACTCTATTCATTTTTTATAATACTTAATTTTGTTAAAATGTGTTTTTAAAATATGTATGTTATTTTGAGTACCCAAGTAAATGTGATAATTTTCACCCCAAAACTACCATAATTTTGGTACATAGATAAGAAATATAAAAAAGGAGCCTCCTCCCCCCCCCCCCCTCGAACATGGAATGATTATGAACTTTCAGAATGTAATGACCTAAATGATATCACTAAATTCATGGTATTTTATTACAGCATATATATATATATATATTGAGACTGTTAAAGAGAGTGTTTAGTAATAAAAAAGAATGCTTTATGAAACGAAATATTATTTTAATTACATAGTCATAGTTAAAAATACTAATTAATATTATACATTAACTAAGATTATCATCTATTAATGTCACATTTTATTCATAAAGTAGCAACGATTTTTTTATAATGTTTTATCCATGTGAGACGATATAAATCACTTATGATTTGATCATTGATACATTAAAGGACAATTCAATAAAAGAAATAATATTTTAAACAAGGAGGACATATTTAAACTCCTTATTACTGAAGCTTTGGAATAGATTAAGAGAGTGATAAACTCAAAAAAAGAGAGAAGTTCGATTTAAATCCATTTTTACTGAACGCAAATCTTCAAAAAACAAAGACCTACACCCAAGGAAGACATATTTAAACCACCTATATCTGAGATTACTTTAAGATAGAGTTAATGCGTGACTTTCAAGTAATAAAAAAAGGATCCGTCTTACCCAGGGGAGACTGATATAGAACCACATCAGGCAGTATTTGCTTAACGGCAACGGAGGCCCCCGCGATGTATCCGGACATCCCATGGATCCGAACCTTGAACAATAGCGACTCATTGAATGTAAGCATGTAGAGAAGATAGTAGAATATCCCCGATAGCACAGCAACCCCGATATTGACCACGGCAAAGAAGAGTCCCATTTCCCGAAGTCCCCAGAGGGGCTCAACCAACTTCCCCACCAAAAATAGTACGAGGGTGTCCAGGAGGACGCCCAAAGCGAGGACTCGATGAGTGCATGGGTCACGGAGGTCCAGAGATAGAACTTGGGAGGTAAAAAGTATCCTGGAACGACGACACAGTAGTCCAGAAGGGACTCCGAATAGGAGACAAAGTGCAAGAGAAAGAGCAGAAGGGAGATGGACTTCACAAACACGGAAGAATTCCCTGGAATCAAACACAGGATCATTTTGGTGAAGAGAGAGAGAGAGAGAAAGTGGGATGATGGTCAGACTTACCAAGGAATGCTGCTATTTGGGCCCTCATATACGGCAGCGTCCTGGAGAAGAAACGGACGGCCATCCTTCCTGGATAATTCTACAATCCGAACAGAACGAGAACGAAGAAGGGGGGGGGGAGACCTCCAACAAGCTGTAGAAGAGCTCTGCTACGTTTCAATCACTTTGTTGTTTATTGACGGTGGTATTACATGTCAGTTGATGAAGTTCTCGACGACTAACTGTCTCCCTTCTTCCTCTTTGCATGGAACAAGGGAGAAATATAAAATAACTGTGACGTCAGTGGCTTAAGACTAATTTGTATGGAATCAATAATTAAAATACTGACATTGTGAGGCAAGGAATACTGGATACTACTGTATCTAGTATTCCTTGGTTGAGGTGATGTGACACCTTTGCCGAATAAATCTCCTAGAAAGCTTCATATTGAGCTTCTTCCGTACTATTCATTTTCTAGACAGGCTTAATAAATTGTAGAGCAAATCTAACCTCTTATTATATTACTACTAACGGATAAGTTTACTTATCTCATTATATGATAATTTGATAATGGACATTTTCAATGAGAGCTTACAAAAAAGAAGGTTTTAACTTTGGTCAAGAGCCTGCTTGGAAATCATCAATGATCATAAAATAAGACATTAAAAAAATTGAATCACTCTTAAGCCACTTACGTCATACATTCAATATAATTAAATTTCTCTCTCTCAGAACCTCCCTTCATTTGTCTACTCTTTGGAGCAATAGTACATTCTTTTTCTCTCAAGAGCTCATATAACTCTTCTTCTCCTTTAGATCATCATCAACACTCTGCCAGGTTATTTATTATTCGGTCATAAAGCAAAGCAAAAAAAAACCTCAACCATCTCGGATTGTATTTGATTTACCAAAGGATTTTAAAATAAAGTCTACAAAATGTTTCTAAGAGAAAGGGATTTTATCATATTAATATATATTATGTTCATCTCTTCAATGACGTGGAAACACAATCATATGTATACCAGATGTATGCATCTATGTTTTCTAGCAACATCGCACTTAATATTAAATAATATACCGTTTATCATCTCATAAACCAATACTTAAACTTTAAAAAATGTTGTGTCAAGTTTCAAAATTATGACCCATTTCGCTGTATGTACAGTTTTTATGTCTATTTAATGCACAACAAAGACTGTCCCTCTTCGTATACAGAAAATCGGTTCATAATTGTATGAGTCATACATTAATTTTCCTCACAATGCAAATAATAGGCTGTAGCAAAGTATATTGAAAGTCAAGATATGTCCATATTACTCAGAGAGCAGTGACTTTTTCGCTTGCCGAATTGACGTCATATAAAAGCCACCGGCAAGCGGTAGTTCAACTGTAGTTCAAATCACCCAAATTATTGTAGACCGTATTTCTTCTGGACACCAATTAGGGATACTCGCATATTTGGGCGCCTACGGCGCCCATATGTTCGCCCTTCGGTTATGGGTAGGTTTTGGAGCTAGTTTGTGAGTGAAACAGACCTTAAAGAATATAAGAGAGGAGAGAGAAATAATTTTCTGTTTTTACAAACATTCCTCATAAAAAGCTTGACTTTGTACAAAGAATAAGTTTTAAGTCACCTGAGATGCTTTTTTTTCTTTTTCTATTTTCTTACTCCTCCTCCTCCTTTTCTTTTTCTTTTTTCCTCTCTTTACCTTGAAACGTAGGTAGTTCAAATCAGTGCCTTAGAGTAGCAGAGTCTGGACGAGATGCTGATGATCATAACAAAAGCTGACAAAATCCCATAACAAACAAAATTTCATATCATAAATAATAGTGTTTGGATTGAATAGCAAATTAATGTTATTTGTATAAATCAAACGGGATATATTTTTAATGTAAAAAGATGGCAATTGAGTTGAATTTGCTAAGAATTGCATTATGTTTATGATTTTGTCACTATTTTGAGCAGAAATAGGATTTATATGTTGAATAACAATATTATTGCATTTCTAATTTTATTCGTAATGTAGGCAGCCCTTCATCAAACACGAAACCTTTTGTTTTTATGTTTTATACCTCTAGGATCAGCATCAAAATAGGTTTCTCTTAAAACTATACCCAGAATAAGAGCAACAAATGATCTTTCCGGAGTAAAAACAACCTTGCAAGCATCCCACATACTGCCATCGGAGAAAACTTATGTCTAAAGCAATCCTATCGTACATCGCACAATTCAAGAGTAGAATGAGGCTACTGCCAGTTCTCATTCTACTCTTGAAACTGATTGGATTCCACAACGATCATTTGTTGCTCTTATTCTAGGTAAAGTTTTAAGAGAAACCTATTTGATGACTGATCCTAGAGATATAAAACATAAAAACAAAAAGGTTTCGTGATTGATGAAGGGCTGCCTACATTATGAATAAAATTAGAAATGCAATAATATTGTTATTCAACATATAAATCCTATTTCTGCTCAAAATAGTGACAAAATCATAAAAATAATGCAATTCATAGCAAATTCAACTCAATAGCCATCTTTTTACATTAAAATATATCCCCTTTGATTTATAAGAATAACATTAAATTTTGCTATTCAATCCAAACACCTATTTATTTATGATATGAAATTTTGTTTGTTATGAGATTTTGTCAGCTTTTGTTATGACTCATCAGCATCTCGTCCAGACTCTACTACTCTAAGGCACTGGTTCAATTAAAGCGTTAAGTAAAGTAGCGCCACAAGAAAAATGTAAACAAAAAAATGATGGACAACTGTAGTTTATTTTTTTTAAACAATAGGTGCCGCTTATCCATTTAAGTATTCATTGGTTAAATGGATAAGCGGCACCTATTGTTAAAAAAATAAAACTACGTTTGTCCCTATTTTTTTGTTTACATTTGTTATTATTTTGAAACAGCTGCTTCATCAAACACCTCTAGCGCATATTAAAGAACTACGGTTGATCCATCTCCTTTTTGAAAAAAAAAGAAGGTTTTGTCCTGGTAGCGTCACTTTACTTTAACGCTTTAGTTCAAATCAGACAAGGTCTGATTTTTTAATTGCTGGTCCCATCACTTTGCAAATAGTTTTATTAGGTCCGCTTGACCCAAGGATTCCATAGAGATGGAAAGTCGAGGATATTTGGGCGTGTGAAAGGAAATGTCTGAAGGGTGCAATTGAGTTCAAGCTACGTGTTATCACTATTCTCTTTCCTCCGAACGGAAGCAAAAACAGAGATTCAAATATAAATAAATACCTTCTGTTCTGGCCGACTTGGCCTGCTTCATAAATGAAATAAATATCCCAAGAGAGGAGAGAGAATAGTGATAACAAGGAGCTTGAACTCAATTGCACCCTTCAGACATTCTTCCTTTCACACGCCCAAAATATCCCTCGACTTTCCATCTCATGCATAGGTACCTTCAAAGTTCAAATCTGACCATAAATGTGGGAGGAGATAGCGTGCGGACATACAGACGGACAGAGATTGGTGAATTTTTATTTAGATTAGGAAGAAATGATCGATTAAAATACGATATAGAATAAATGGACTAGGAAGAAATGATTAAATGATAAAAGGAAGACTCATGAAAAAAATGGCCCGAATAAATATTTGCCCCGTCTAATAACGACAATTATAAGGAAACATTTTATCTATAATTGCTAAAGTTAAATATATCTTTGGCCATTAGTTACTCAATTTATAAGATAAATAGTATTTGATCAATACTTAGTTTTACTCTACCCAAAATATTGTCTATCTATGCATGTGGACCATTTTCCCCATGAGTCATCATTTCGGCTTTTATACAGGGCCATTTCTTCCTAGGTCGTATTTTACTGGTCCATTTCTTCTGGACACCGAATTATAACATAAATATTCCTTTTACTCTATATAAACAACTCTTGTTATAACACTCAATTAAATATATAGGGTACGGTTACTTCGATCTCCTACCTGAGCTAGAAACAAAGAGAAACCACACTTCAACACGGACATCGTGCTAACATTCCTCACAAACTTCTCTATTATTGTACTTATTATAAAAGAGGAAGGAAAAAAGTATTCGTCATGCAGAGTGCTCCTGCCTTGTTCTTATTATTGTTTACATTGATTCATCATTGCTTGGGATCAAATTTCTCGAATGGGAGTGGATGGGTGGCATGATTCCAGTCATTATATTTGCACCGTCTCATCCTCCTCCTCAATGATCGGAGGAGGAGACGAGACGTTTGGGAGCTCCTTCATCAATGTGGTCGCTCCTAGCACTGACTCGGCTCATGAATATGTTCAACGGGACTCGCGGATCCAGATTGATCTATGGGACTGACTCGTTCTGGGATGCATGTGTCTATGGGAGATTCATTCATCTATACGACCCGGGTAAGTACTTCAATGAACTTCTCGTCACAAAAGCTAGTTCTTAAGACCTCTTAAATATAAAATAATTAAATAAATATATATATATAAACGTTGACTCTTTTAGTATTTTATGAGCGACCTGACCTCGTCGTCTGGGACAAGCGATCTACATATCTGGGCAGCTCTGGCAAGACATAACTCGCCTCATAATTTCGGTGGGCCCGGAGTCCCTCGAAATAAACGGACACTAAACATGCTTCAAAAACTCCCCTCCTCAGAGTACTTTCAACTCTGGAAGAGCCCCACGCAGTATTCCTTCAACAAGGAGGGAAATTGCCTCATCTGCATCCAAGGAGGAGCTGGACGTCAACAAAGTTCGAGGGATTCACAAGGCATACAAGGACATCTTCGTGCGCTTCTACTTCTGCTTCGCTCAAATCATCCTCTGTTCCACCATCAACGGTATCAAAAACACGATCAGTGCCGGGTCCTCATAATCTTGGTTCTTGGAAGGGTGTTCAGCCACGGAATAGTCCTGAACCTCCTCACATACATGTTCGTTGAGAAGCAGCGAAAAAACGCGGAGTTCCTCGCGAATGCCATTAAGCGCCTCGTTCTTAGTTTTCTCGATGGCGAGGAGTTGGCCCACGTAGCTGCCGTGAACGGAGAGGCCAGGGATCTTGGCGTCTCCATGTTACCTTTTTTGGGCGTCGTCTTTATCTCGGACACTACCAATGACAGTACCCCCTACGGACACTACCAATGACAGGGAAAACTCTGGAGACGCTCATCTGTCTCCTGTGTTCGCGTCAAGGCGCGGTTTTCCAACACGGCGACCAAGCAGGACCCACCGCTAATATTTTTATAATTCTTGTTTAACCCATTAACTCCGGAATTATTATTTGCTTCATTGCGATTTCTTCCATTGTCTATTCCTTAAGGCTGGGTTTTAAGCCATCATAAAAAGAAGCTAATTTTAAGTCATTTCATAAATAACATAAAGTGCCTAAGATATCTATGGTATCGCTGAATATCAGAGTACTTGTTTGATCTCCGTTGATGGAGATGGGGAAACAGTAGTTATTATTGCACTTCTTTTTATCAAAAAACCGTCTTTACTTTTTTTCTAACATACGAAACATTGATTGAACTTCTTTTATAAAATTATATATATTAAAGCGTGTGAGAAGTTATCACTTTGAACTCATGACTTTAATTACGCATCGTATCTAAAAAGTATTACAAAGGAGATTTTCTGGGTAATCCGACTGAGGGAGGGAGGGAGAGAGGTTAGCAACCGCCACAAGGCTCCCCGAACAAGGTCAGTCGGAACGGGTAGTCGGAGGTCGTCCACGTGACCTCAGGTAGCCGGATGAATTGTTTGACCCAGATCAAAATGTGTTGGCTTGAGGCGATCGATCGAGACTCTCTCCTCTCGATTGCTAATCTGTAGTCGAAAGATTTTGTAGCCCCGTTCCACTAGTTCATAGGGTCCGTCGTATAGGGGTGTAAAGGTTTTCTTGCAGCATCCCTGATGTTTCTATGCAATTGGGGAATCAGCTCTCTATATCTTTATATCTCAATGGTTGTAGCGCGAAGGAGGAGGAGAACTCTTGTAGGTGTAGAGAAAGAGTGTGTATATTTGACCCTTGCCTGAAGAGGTGGTAGGTTGACCTGCTGTTAGTAAGCAGGTCAATCCACTACATGAATAATTTTTGGTCTTTATTACTCCTTCATATAATTATATATTTTATTACATAAGTTTTATATATTAAATATTTTTTAGAACTTTCTCAATAATTAAAATAAATGACACATACTGGTTGACCGGTAAGAATAAACATGCAGGGGTAAAAAAAAAACCAGCAAGCATAGTAATACTGAGAAAATGACTGTTTTGCCTTCATTCGATGTTTCCATTGCTCTCAATGTAATCATTGCTGTCATCATCGTGGAAAATATTTTTGAGGTCAGAGAGGGTGATAAAGTTTTCCTCTGAAGACGACTGACTGTTTCTGGTTGTTCCCTTCTTCTCAGGCTTTTCTCCGTGATTGGAACTGAAATGATAAAAAGGAGTAAAAGGTGAAGATGAATATAATTTGTTGTGATTATATACCAACAGGGATGAATATGGGAAGAGCATAAGGAATTTAGAGGGCCGAAGTCACGTATGGATGCCCTGAATATGGGATTATTCAGTGCATATATATATATATATATTATATATATATATATATATATATATATATATATATATATATATATTTATCAGGCTTGTGAGCGTTCAGCGTTCAAAAAGAAAAATAGCGTTCCGTTAGCGTTCAAATATTTTTTAAAAATAACATTGTGTAATTTGAATCTATTTAGGGGTTTTGTTGAAAAAAAAATGAGCTCGAACCGATTTTCAAATCTATATAATAATTCACCAATCTCTGTCCGTCCGTTTGTATGTCCGCACGCTATCTCCTCCCACATTTATGATCAGATTTGAACTTTGAAGGAACCTATGGAATCCTTGGGTCAAGGAGGACCTAATAAACTATTTGCAAAGTGATCGGACCAGAAATGAAGAAAAAATTCAAACCTTGTCTGATTTGAACTACCTACGTTTCAAGGTAAAGAGAGGAAAAAAAAAAGAAATGAGGAGGAGGAGGAGTTAGAGAAATAGAAAAAGAAAAAAAACATCTCATGTGACATAAAAAAACTTTCTTTGTACAATGTCTAACATTTTATGAGGAATGTTTGTACAAAACTGAAAATTACTTTCTCTCTCCTCTCTTATATTCTTTAAGGTCTGTTCCACTCACAAACTAGCTCCAAAACCTACCCGTACCCTAAGGGCGAACATATGGGCGCTGTACGCGCCCAAATATGCGAGTGATATAAATTTGTTGACTGGGGTCCGCAGAATGTCAATATTCCCAACATAAGAGGGTCTTTTTTAGAAATATTTCCAAAAAAGTGATGACGTTTTCTTTTTAGAAAATAATCTCCAAAAAAAAGAGCAAGAAATGTTTGGAAAAATTGAAAGCTGAACGCTAAACTCTTTTTTTTGCGTTCAACGTTCAGTGTTGAAAAAAGTTGCGTTCCGTTCACAAGCCTGATATATTATATACATTAGACTTCTTGATTTATCGTTCATTTGTTGTCGTTCGCGAACGATGAACGACAAGGAAAATTCCTTGTTGGGTTAATTTATGTCAAATAATAGGTGATGACGTTTAATTCACACATTTCCGCAATTCAAGGTATATAGAATGTGTTAAGTAGATACGTTTATTCCATGTTTCCATAGATGGTGAAACGTAATATATATATTTTTGATGATTAAGTTGATATATTATAAAATATATTTCTTTCCGCTTGCCGGTGTGACGTCACAAAAAATCGCCGGGAAGCAAAAAGTTAGTTCTCTAGGTAATATGGACAGTCCTTGACTCTCACTAGTCCTTGCCTCAATCTAGTTCATTGCAATAATGCGGAAGACTTGCAATATTTGTCATAGTGGGATTAAGTTGTGATTGGTCTTCAAAAGGATTGGAAAAACCGTTACTCAGAGTACTAACCTTAATATAGTGTGCATTCGTTCCTCCACGGTGCCACGAATGAGGAATCGATGGACCACAGTAGGCTTGTTTTGACCGATGCGATGAACCCGTCCGATGGCCTGAAGCTCCTGTGCTGGGTTCAAAATAGGTTCCAGCAGAAATACATGACTGGCCTCAATGAGATTTAAGCCATTGGCTCCGCTAGAAATGGGAAGCAAAAGTACCTTGACGTCCTCCCGATTCTGTTGAGATGGAAAAAATATGCAAATAATGACCATAAAAATGATATATTTTATATATAACTTAGATAGTGTTTTGGTACTTACGGGCCAAATGGTATGCCGAGGTTGTGTGAAGAGTTAGCTCATTACAAAGCAATATGGACGTTATAAATAATGACTTCACCTAACATCTGCGTACCAATTTACCCACATGAAGGAAGGAATTACCACGTTGGGTGTAAAGGTGTGTTTAACTCTATATGTCGAGGGTGTGAGGGGAAGGTGCATTTTGGTAAACATAATCGAAACGAGTATTATAGGCTCGATAGACTAATCTAAACGCCATGAAATACTTATTGATATCCAGTCAAAGGTTGTAATAGGCAAATATGTATGTATGTATATTAGGGTTGTTCTTATTTTTCAAATGTTTGAAATGTTAGCAACATTGTGGATTTTTGTTTCTTGGTGATAAATTCAGTACAATCTGAGTATACATCATATGATTCAGAGCCTGTATTGACCTATAAGAAATCGATTATAAAAAAATAAATAATATGTGTTTCTTAGATATGCGTCAAGGTATCCTCTCAAACTTTTACTTTGTCTCTGACGCATACATAATCCATTATATGCGTCATTTTGTACGTGAGATAGACTTTTTTTAATATACATATAACTCTCTACTTATTAAATTGACATGATTCAGTATACCAAAATATTAAAGCTGGTTAACCAAGCTTTCATTTGATATGTTTGGTGTTCTAAAAATCGCTATACTTTAAGAGATATAAGCAAATACGTACCCTCCCCCAAAATTGATCTTTTGATATGAGAATATACGATTTGGTAATGCTGTTAGTGTTACTGGATAGAAAGAGAGAAAGAGAAGGGAGAGAGTATTTTGCCTCACTTCTCTCCCTTCTTTTTTTCTTCCTATCCAGGTTACACTCAGTGCCTTAGAGTAGTAGAGTCTGGACGAGATGCTGATGAGTCATAACAAAAGCTGACAAAATCCCATAAGAAACAAAATTTCATATCATAAATAAATAGGTGTTTGGATTGAATAGCAAATTTAATGTTATTCTTATAAATCAAAGGGGATATATTTTAATGTAAAAAGATGGTCATTGAGTTGAATTTGCCATGAATTGCATTATTTTGAGCAGAAATAGGATTTCTATGTTGAATAACAATATTATTGTATTTCTAATTTTATTCGTGATGTGGGAAGCCTTTCATCAATCACAAAACCTTTTTGTTTTTATATCTTATATCTCTTAGATCAGTCATCAAAATAGGTTTTTCGTAATATTTTACCTAGAATAAGAGCAACAAATGATCGTTGTGGAGTCCAATCAGTTTCAAGAGTAGAATGAGAATATTGGCAGTAGCCTCATTCTACTCTTGAATTGTGCGATGTACGATAGGATTGCCTTTAGACATAAGTTTTCTCCGATGGCAGTATGTGGGATGCTTGCAAGGTTGTTTTTTGTACTCCGGAACGATCATTTGTTGCTCTTATTCTGGGTATAGTTTTAAGAGAAACCTATTTTGATGACTGATCCTAGAGGTATAAAACATAAAAACAAAAAGGTTTCGTGATTGATGAAGGGCTGCCTACATTACGAATAAAATTAGAAATGCAATAATATTGTTATTCAACATATAAATCCTATTTATGCTCAAAATAGTGACAAATCATAAACATAATGCAATTCTTAGCAAATTCAACTCAATTGCCATCTTTTTACATTAAAATATATCCCGTTTGATTTATACAAATAACATTAAATCTGCTATTCAATCCAAACACCTATTATTTATGATATGAAATTTTGTTTGTTATGGGATTTTGTCAGCTTTTGTTATGACTCATCAGCATCTCGTCCAAACTCTACTACTCTAAGGCACTGTTACACTAACAGACGTTACCAAATGGTAATCGTATATTCTCATATCAAAAGATCAATTTTTGGGGAGAGCACGTATTTGCTTATATCTCTTAAAGTATAGCGATTTTTAGAACACCAAACATATCAAATGAAAGCTTGGTTAACCAGCTTTAATATTTTGGTATACTAAATCATGTCAATTTAATAATCAGAGAGTTATATGTATATTAAAAAAAGCCTATCTCGCGTACAAAATGACGCATATAATGGATTAGTATGCGTCAGAGACAAAGTAAAAGTTTGAGAGGATACCTTGACGCATATCTAAGAAACACATTTTTTTTTTCATAATCGATTTCTTATAGGTCAATACAGGCTCTGAATCATATGATGTAAACTCAGATTGTACTGAATTCTGAATTGATAGAATGCAACCAAGGTCATTTTTGGATTTATCATCTAAAGTTTTGCTAAACTTAAAAGTACTATTTTACTCTGAAGCGAACAAGTCATCTTCTACAGGCGAGTGAAGTTAATTGATACAAAAAAGCTATGAAATAAGCTAACAATACACACTCCATTTTTTTTTCTTTGTTTTACTGAAAACTTTGTTTTATTAAAAAACATCAAACATACGTCTGGTAGTAAATTAGATTTCCTTTAAATTAATAATTATTATTGAAGTCTGTAACGTCCACCATTTTGGAGAAATTTGCGGAAAACTATATTTTTACTAAATTTTTAAAACTTTGACCTCGTTGCGCGACCTCGTAATGTTGACCGATTTTGTTCAAACTTTGTATGTCGTTTTTTTTCACCAAAAAACAGAAAATTCACAATGTTGCTAACAGTTCAAACATTTGAAAAATAAGAACAACCCTATAAAGTATATATATATATATAAATATATATATCAGGAAACGACCGGGACGCTTTTTTCGTCGGGACCCGGGCTTTGACTTAAATTTTTCAAGCCTGGCCGGGACTTTAATATGTTTTCGTTCCTTCGTCAGTCTCAAAGTGACGACTTTTTTTAGAAAAAAAAAATATAATAAATGTCGCTTTAAAAAAAATCTCGAATTTTTTTTTTAATTTTAAAAATTCGTTTCTAAAAATACGTCGACACTTTCAGAATGAAGAACGAACGAAAACATTAAATCCCGGCCCGGTGATTTTTAGACATCAGGCCGGGACAATCACAAAACAGCCGGGACCCGGGTCGGGTACCCGGTTGTTTTCCTGGTGATAACATCACTGGATATATTTATTTTAAGACTTCCTTTTTCTATTCCAAGACCAAGATATATAGAGATATCTCTTGCCCAAGACTACTTAATTGTTTCACTACCAAGTCGGACTCACGATATATAGAATGCAAGGTATGTTTTCGATATTAGGAAGATAATGGCCGAGGAAAATACAACCTTGGAAGAAAATACACAAGAAATTATCTAACATATAAAAGGAAAATGAGAACGAATGAAAAAAATGACCCAAATAAAATTTGGCCGGTCTAATAACGACAACAGCAAGAAAACCCTTCAGTTGCTAAAATATACTTATTTTTAGTCATTATTTACTCAAATTATATAAAAATATTATTTGTCAGACTTGTTGATTTGTCGTTCATTTGTAATCGTTCGTCGTTCATTTTTGGCGCCCCAAAAAAAACTTTTCTTTTTCATGGGAAAAAATTTCCTTTCTAAAAAAGTTATCACTTTTTTCAGAATGACGAGGGAAAGATCTCCTTTCCAAAAAAAAGTCGTCATTTTTTTTCAGAATACGACGAACAATGAACAACGAACGATTCAATCTTAAAAATAAGGATGAACGGCGAACAATAACTTTTGGTGAACGACAATTTTTAGTGAACGTCAACAAGTCTTAGTAATATACTTCGTTGTATTCCACTCAAAATCTTGCCTACCGACGCATTATGGCCATTTTACCATGAGTCATCATTTTTCTTTTCTATCTTGGGCCATATCTTCTTAGGCCGTATTTTCCTGGTCCATTTCTTCTTCTGGACCCCATTTATTTCTTATTTTTATGGAGGGTGAAGGTGCACGGTATTTCATCGTGAGTAATTTCTTCGCAAGTAATTTCTTTGCAAGCAATTTTTTCGCGAGTAATTTCTTCGCAAGTTTCATTTTGTGAAGGACTTAGTCGCAACTGTGTTCTTATGTATATATAATTTATACTATATGTATCAATGATATATATATTATATATATATATAGATATATATATATATATATATATTGTTTTTCGTTTACCAGAATCATTCGACAATTTTTGACAGGAGAGTTTTGTATAGAATCCAGAAGAACTGACGCGTAGACGGGCACCCTTAGTCATTCAACGATTTGACCATAGAAATGCTTAAAAATCATGTGACACTTATGCAATGAAGTTGATATTTAATAAATATTTTTGTTAAAATACTCGGAAAATGACGTCAATCACGCAGCCTTAAAGGACATCAATAAGGAGTGCCCTAAAGTATTTTTAGACATGCCTATTGTTTCAACGATGAACCATGCCAATAAAATATCCTTGTTTCTCTCCAACATTAAAAAAATGTATAAATCGTCTATTTAAGTCTCAAATTTTTGACAAAAGTAAGTCATTTTTTCTTCATGTTATGAAAATACGTATGATATAACAGACTGATTTATGAATGAAACATAAATGTACAAGGGTGGGAAAAGACAAAGTTGATTAGTTGTGATGTTTAGTAATACTGAGCTTAATTGTATAACCTCTTAGAAGACTCATATCTAAGTTCTGCAGTTCCCATTAGAAATGTGAAAATATAGGACTTTAACGACACAGGATTCTGATACATATGTTCCATATTATGGGGCCCTAACGTGATATCCTATTATGTATTGGAAAAAAGATTGTACTGTAAAACTAAATTAAAATACATCTTGCCATATACTACTAAACTGTCTTTAGTGTTATGTAAACTAGCACTTGAGCATTGATTTAGTGCATCTCAAGGGTAGAAGCGGAATGTCAAGTTTTGGTACTTTGTCTTGGTGGGATCGATTCCATAGATACATATGCTGGCTTAGTGATTACTTATGTAGCACAAAGCAACTATTTATTGTATATCCAATATACTCAATGTACTTGAAATTTAGTTTTCATTACGATCAAATTATTGTACAATTCTATACAAAGCTTCCTGTCAAAAATCGTCGCAAATGATTCTGGTAAACGAAAAACAATACTTGGGGAGTAAACAATCATATCATACTCAGCTTATATGCAAAAAAAGGATCATATCAAGGACCCCTTGTTATACCTAATGCATAGGCTAAAACCAGAACGAATAAGCATTGCATTGATGACATACAAAAACAATAATATATATACATATAGAAACACAGTTGCGACTAAGTCCTTCACAAAAATAAAACTTGCAAAGAAATTACTCGCGAAAAAATTGCTTGCAAAGAAATTACTTGCAAATAAATTACTCTGCGAAGAAATTACTTGCAAAGAAAATACTCTGCGAAGAAATTACTTGCGATCAAATTACCCACAATGAAAGGACGAACGCTAATATTACCCTGCGAAGAAAAAGAGAACGAAGAAAACGCGTGCAATGAAAAGGCTTGCAATGAAAGAGTGCACGCTAAAATTACTCACGAAGGAATTACAGTAAACCGAGGGCGAAGCGTATCTTCTTGTTGTTATTATTATTATGATTTGGACTTCATCAAAAATAAAATAATATATTAATGTTGTTATTCTTCCCCCGGGATTTTTACGACGTCAGTCATACAAAGGAGCAGTCAGCTCTTAACACCTCCAATATGGGACAGCCATTTTAAGTGGTTTACGGTAATTTCATCCCGCGTAAATTTGTCCCGAACCTTTTTATAGCCGTTTTATGTCGTGGGTATTTACGTCGCTTGCTCTTTTATAGTCAGTTAATTTTGTTGTTCATCTTTTTGTAGATTAAAACCCCATGGCACTCCCGACTGAGCCCGCGAGATTAGGTCTACAAAGTAAGAAAATAAATCGCGCAGAAAACGCTTCACTACAAAAAAGCAACGCAACAAAATACCCACGAGAAAAAGACGAACGAGGAAAATACTACACTACAAAAAAGCTTCTCGACAAAAATACCTACGACAAAAAAAAAAGAACGACAAAATTGGCTGACTATAAATGAGCAAGTGAGGTAAATACCCACGACAAAAAAGGCTATAAAAGGTTCGGGACGAATTTACGCGTGATGAAATTACTGGACACCATTTTAAGTCGCTATTCATCCTCTCTCTTCAACTCGAGAACGTTTTTTTTCTTTTAATTTGAATATCCAGTTATTAGTTAAGTCAGGTAAAATAACTACCTTTCTAAATATGTCACCACATACCTTGAACTTGAGAAGATTCCGCTTGAATTTCCCCTGGGCATGCAGGGCAGCAAAGGAAATATTATTTTCGAAGAGGGCTAGGCCCACAATGTCCAAAAGATCCGTCCAGGCAGAAAAAAATGAGAGTCTTCCCTGTTGGATCCGATTTTGCTATTGCGAAGAGAGTCTTAACAATGGCTTCAACTTTTGTGGATAGACTTCCCTTGACTTGCTCAATGGATTCCTTATCCAATGGTGGACTATCCTCGGATTCCTCTGAGGATCTGGAAAAGATATTGAGAGATGAGATAGGAAATCAACAAGTTGTGAAGGGTTACATTCAAATTAAGGTTGTTTGCATGCTTAAAGAAGGTCAGACACAATAATACTGATCTACGGTAATTAATCACGATGAAAACGACTCATTTATTGAATATTCAAAAATATAGGAATGTTCCCTTTTGATAAGAGACCATAATCATAAATAATTGAGCTAAGTGTGAAAGCAAACAATGGAATAACATGGATTCATAGAAGACTTTGATGCTTTTTCCATATTGATGTAGCCAAAATAAGTTCTCAATAAATTAGTTCTATCATATTTTTGTTGTCTAACTTAATAATCTTATATTTTTCAATTTGGACAATCCAAATTTCTTGTAAATATTCGCCCAAAATGAGATGCATCACAACTGTGTTGACAGCAAGATGTACTTTTTTCTTCATTACATAAAAGCGGATTTTAATCTTATAACAGGACTCCAAAACGGTAAGCTTTAATTGTATAGAAAAACTCGGAAAAATATGAGTCTGACAAACATACAGGAATAATTGACCAAGATAGAAGAGAAAAATGATAACGCACGGGAAAAATGGTCCAGATACATGAGTAGGCAAAATTTTGAGTGGGATGGATTCAAATACATTACAAAACTATTTTTATATTATAAATAGTAGTATCTACACACTCAATTTAATTTAGGTGCCTTTCACTCAAATATTTGCCTACCCGTGTATTTAGACACTTTCCCCCCCTGGTCATCATCAGTTTCCATTTCTATCGAGGACTACTTCTAGATGTCAAGTCCTATGGACAAGACCAAAGAAAAAAATACCAAGAATCAACAGTGCCTGAAGACATCAGGGAATGTATTTATTGTAGGACTTCCCTCCTTCTAATCCTCATAATTACCTCCGCCGAAGGAGGTATTGTTTTCACTGGCGTTTGTTGGTTTGTTGTTTGTTAGTTTGTTGTTTGTCAGCAGGATAACTCAAAAAGTACTGAACGGATTTGGATGAAATTTGTGGAGTTGTTGGAAGTGCCAAAAGGAAGAAGTGATTAAATTTTGGCATCTCTGAGTGCAGAATTAAGGCGCCAAATTAGCTAAATACTACTAATTTTTCAAGTTAGCCTACTCTGCCAATAGATGTCGCTGTGCTGTGAAATTGGGTGCCGGGAGCGTCTTCCTCTCGGAATTTCCGTCTAGGGGAACCCTCCCCCGTCTCTCTACGCCTCCCCAGTCGTGAAAAATCCGCCTCGGAAGGCTCATGACGGCGGAGGTTTGCACTCTCTGAGTGTATATATGCCTCTAGTTATATACTATATTGATTATTCAGCAGCAACAGCCATTTAACTACATCCCTGACGTCTTATAGCTGGTGTTAGAATGTTTCATTCGTTGAAATTCCAGTATATATATTGGCCCGTGCCTGGACACACAAAACATTATTACCTTGTATTAACGTAAGAGATCTCTGAGTGATTGGTGGTGTTGCGACACATTGGACACTCGATGGAGCGACGATTCAAGGTCGGGTATTGATCAATGAGCTGCCGAATGCACTCTACGCAATAACAATGTCCACACTAAGAAGGGAAAAAATTTATATATATATATATATACATACACACACACAGTCAAACCCGTCTTAGTGGCCACTCGCCTAATACAGCCACTCACATTTGTTCCGCAGAGAAAAATAGTACTAAAACCTTTTGAGATTAGCGGCCACCTGTCTCTAATGGTAGTTTTTTGGGGGGGTTGCTTGGAGTGACCGCTAGTGACGAATTTGACTGTATATAGGTAACAAAAAAATCTTCTCGAAAGTAATTAGTGTGTTTAAAAGAAGAGTGAATAGTAATAATATAAACATTATGAAATCAAGCATCACTTTACTTGCGGCTGTTGAGGAAATCAGTGATATCAGTTAGGTACTACGTGTTTATATGCCATAGCAAAACACCAATAGTCCAGATAGGCTTGATTTGAAACCCCATATGATATAGGTTGGGCTCGTGAAACCATAGGGTTCCTTGGCGGCGGAGGTTTAATCACCCTAAATGAACAACATTGCAGTCTTTGTATGCTTGCTATATTCCTGGTTACGTATTCTTACTGGAACTTAATTGCCAAGGCACTACTGAATGCATATATCAAGGACACAAAAGAGTGACGGACGAAAAATTATATAATAAATGGTAGTTCCTTCTAGTTTCCTAATCCCTTTGGCTTGTGATGCAAGCATAAACCAGAGAGAAGCAAAAACATAATTAATTATCCATAGCATGTACAAAAAAACATATCTCACAACCTCTCCCAATTACACCAAGGTCTGTATAATAAGTACTAATAAGTATAA